>JAMKCH010050100.1:0-15617 GCA_023653785.1 Ophioderma brevispina
TCTTTCTGGAATTAAGGTGGTTAGCAGCAGGTGTCTGTCCAGATATGGGGTGCTTCACAGCTACTTGGAAGCTACGCTCTTGCATGTGTAAACTCGATGGATGTCTGGTGGAGCAATTCTGCTATACAGTTAATAAGTTATCCGTTGGGTAGGCAAAAGTCATCCCCTTGTGATAAGCCGGGTTAGGAGGATCAAGATTATTGGCATGGGTTGATCTTTACATACAGGGTGGCATGCTCTGCCAATGAGTAGCACAGGGCGAGTGCTGTCGATCTTAGAATATGTCGGGCGCGCACCCCATCTGGCCAGCGAGTTGGGCAGATATTATTGCGTGAATATACTTTACCCTTCGTCTTCATGATGTGCGTCTTATAAGAGGGAGTGCGGTCAAAGGTAACTACTAGGTAGACAGAATTATCACAGTGCTCCAGGGGTGTTTCCAGAAAAGGTTACTTTAAGATGCGTTTGCCTTCCACGTTTGGCATAGATGAAAGCACACACCTGTGTCTTTGATGGATTTGCACATAGGTGGGTTTCCTCACAAAAGGTTGTGAGTTCATCAAAGCTTTGGGGAGTATCTCTGCAACAACTGTGAAGTAGCATCTTGTGCGCCTAATGCCAAGATCGTGTCAATAAAATGGCAGGTTCCTGCACTCCTAGGGTGGTCATTGTAAGATGACAGGAGAGGTGTGAGCACGATCCATTGGGGTAGTCCATTATTGAGCTTCTAGCTCCTAGATGACCAAAGAACTTCCTGGTTGCAGGAATCCTTTGATGAGCTCAGTCAAGCAGATACCCTTGATGAGTTCAAGCTATTGGAGGTAAGCATCTGTGATTTTACAGTGTCATAAGATGAATAGAGCGACGAATACGAACTCCGGTTACTTCATCGATGTGCTGGAGTTAGGATAGTAGTACTTGGCTTCTTTGTGTGATGTGCCTGGCGGGAAACCTGCTTCTTGGTATGAGGTGGTCCTCTATCACAGGTGTAATCGGTTGAGCAGGAGACAGCGTGACCTCATTGAAGATCAGGAAGTCTTCAAGAACGATTCAGCCAAGGTACTTGAAGTCATGAGAGCTCAAAGCAACCCTCTGGACGAAAATGGTCCAGACCTCATGACAGTGGATACAAGGGAAGTCTTAAGTGCAGATATAGGTGCGAGGCTTTCATTCATTGCCTTAGAGAAGGGGAAAGAAACTGCAACGAGATATATGTGTAAAGGACCACCTCAAACTGCACATTCAAGAAAGGCGAGGATCGGGTACAAAAGTTGCCCGCACTATTGTCAAAGGTAAAACCAATTCATCTGTTAAAGCATTTTTACAAAACAAGGAAAATAAATTTAGCTTGTTTCGATATCTAAGTGATGAAGTACACATGAACAGTTGGGATTACTGGGAAAATATATGCAAAAGGATGACAATGTCTGGTGAGTGCACTGTTAGCAGATCACAAGAGTGATTCTTTCAAAACATTTCCACCATGCGACCACCAAGAAGAGGATGGTAGAATGTTTGGTGGGCTGCTTGAGTCTCACGTCAAGGTCATTCAAAGGTTGGACGTGTCGTAAGGCGAACAGTGATGTTGTCATGATGCCATTATTTGAAAATCTTGGGCTCCAGGAAACTTTGGATTTACATTGACATTGGACGAAAATCGTCGATTTATTCCTGGTGCACAGTCACTCAAAATCTTCGGACCACAAAACTGCCACGCCTTGCCTCAGTTCCATGCATATTACATGGTGTGCTACCACTTAAGCCATTTCTGTATTGGCCACTTCCACCAGATTACAGCTACCTTTAGGAGTGCCGATGGATCATCCAGATGACCTAAACATTGAAGTATTCCCATAGAGGTCTTGGAAAGGGTCATCATCTGGAGGTCTGCCCAGACATTCAATTGCGTCTCCGTGTCCATGGCTGCGTGCCCGGGCTCCTTTCCAAAAGGACTTGAACTTGAAAAATTGAAACCATCACCAACTCATCAGCCACTTTTACAGAATGCATTCAGTGCTCTGCTCTGTACCAATCTCAGGATCTGGAGCAGTTTGGTCTAGAACGTCAACACAAGATTTACATGATGCTCAGCCTGGGTTGGGTGGAAGATGAAATGGAGCGCCGCTTTTGAACATGCTCCATTATGGACTTTTTCTCTTTCAAATGCAGCAAAGACTGTGAACCGTCTTAATTGTTAGGTGCTCTAAAGAATAACATGGTAACTGTAAATGTTAGAAAGGTAATCCTGCAGTCGGGCCTGCAGTTGTATAACCTTGCCAGGTGGTTTTTGCATCAATTAATGTACATCTAATCTATAAAAATAGCCGACATTATACTCTAACTATTGGCCAATTAAAATTCAGCCAACAAAGTCAGTCAATATTTGCCGGCAACTCAGTACTGAGAGGGTAAGTATGAATATTAGTTTATCCTTGTTTTTATTTACAGTTGGAAAGTTAACATGTTACAATGTACTTAGATGGACCTTACTGCCTTGTTTGGTTATTGATAGCTCCCATCCATGTGGTTTCATTATAACAATAAACACTTAAAGAGTTTTTTTTAAATTTGTTAATTACTTGGACCCTACAGGTATGTAGTTAACACCAAGATTGATTTTTGTTCCTACGTTTATACGGGTATTTGAAAATATATGCTGTTATATTTTTGATATATTCAATATGGCTCCACATTAAGGTCTTGTAAGATTCACTTCATATATTTCCTGACACAATAAATATGGTAGAGACATCACATAATATTCTTAGCCTTTTTGGTTATCAGATATAAAAGTTTAAAAGTATTGTAGTGCGATGGCGGCCATTTTGAAGTTTAAAAGAAAGAAATTCATGATGGCTGCCACTTGAGCTCTTTATTTAAACATTAGTCCATACGATTCGTTGACCCCCAAAACAAAAATGTAGGATAAGCCTAGTCTATAGCATTTTAGTTCCAAGTAGTGTGAAAAATAGGTTTTAGAAGGCGGGGCATCGTGAAAATACCAAGATTGCTGCACTGAGCCATTTAAAATGAGTCTATAAGATTCACTGACCTTACAAAGGGAGATAGCATTGAAATGAAGTCTCCAGCTATTTTGTTTCCAAGATATTGTCCAAAATAGGTTATGGGAAGGCGGCCATTTTAAATTCAAGATGGCCAGCAGAAAGGGGGCTGCCAAAGTGCTTCCATTCAATTTTCTTGAATGGGATGGTCTTTAGCTACTTGGGTGCCAAAATTCACACTTTTATCCGGAAGTGCACATCTCACTAAGATCCCTAACTATTGGCGATCTAGAGTAAGCCGAAGGTGGATCTAGCGGGAAACAGGTCTTTAAAGTGTTTCAACATTTTAAGAATGTTGATTGCAAGTGTTTAAGATTAATATTTAAAAAATTAAAAAATTAGGGAATTTAAAAATATTTTTATGTTTAGAATTAAACAGAGTAAGCATGGAAGAAAATAATTTAAATTCTACTGAACCACTATACAAAGCATGCTTATACTGTATGGTCCTCCTACGCTATTCCTAACTGTACATAACAAAGTAACCCCGAATTCTTCAGACTAAAGAAGTTTAATTTGGGCGACGTTATACAAAGTAGTGTTTCCGTTTATTAAAGTTGTAGGCAAGTTTTCATTTCCAAATATTTTACCAACTGTTTTAAACTACTAAGCACTATGTTGGACCATCTTGAGTGGGTATTGACATTTAATAGTCGTATTATATTTTAGGTAACGTTATGGGAAAATAATGATGATGGCCCCATATCACCCTGTGAGGAAAGGGAGCGCAAACAACCATTGTTACCTATTCAGAATTCAAACCCACCTGCAGTCTACAGGGAGTATTCCACATTTTAACGTAATAGTGGGTGAGCCAGGCATGTTGGTCTGGGTACCACCTGGGGGGGGGGGGGCAAAGGAGGCATTTATACCAGGGCTACCTGCAATACTCTGACACTAAAAAAGTATGATGGACATTTTCTGTCGGGGTAGCTGAAACGAGCTAGGGGCTCGCAAAAGATTATACAGGGATCAAAATTAAAACGTGGTCCAATGTTGTCGAATTGTACCAAAATTTCGTAGATCATAAGGATTAAAAAAAAATGTATAGTTTAGATTCTGAATTACCATTAAGGAGTTTTAATAAGCTGAAAACCGTATTGTAGGTCAAAGGGTTAAATTTCAGCTTGACAGGGGTCAAATACTAAAAAATGCTACAATTTTCAGTGGGAAATGGTCTCATATTGTTTGTAATGTTATTACATTAAAATAAGGGAAGTTTGGACCTCTGCAATTGTGAAATTAAACAAGTTACGCACCTCATAGTACTACACCTATACCACTATAGGGGCTGGGGTTAAGGTTGGGTGTTGTAAACGTGATATACATATTGTACATTGTCCAAACTATACATTATTTTACTTGTGATTACATTACAAATACTGGAGACCCTTTCCAATGAAAATTGAAGCCTTTTTTTTTTTTAATATTTGACCCTGTAGAAGCTAAAATGTAAATTTGACCACAATAAAGGTTTTCAGTTATAACTCAATAAGGGTAAGTCAGAGATAGCACCAAACTATACATTTTTTAATCCTTGCGATCATACGAACATTTTGGTATGCATTCAACAACATTGGACCACTTCCAAATTTGACCCTGTTATTAATCTTTTTGCGAGCCCCTAGATCTCTTAAGCTACCCCTATAGAAGTGGCCATCATCATTTTCGTGTAATATGTCATAGTATTGAGGTAGCCATGGTGCAAAATGCCTCTTTGTCCCCAGGTGATACCAACAACTAGGCTACTTACAGATGGTCTGGCTCCATCCACTATCGTTATTTACCGTCACCCTCTATGTTTGACCACTGCATATTTAGTGACAGTCGTAGAACACACAGTATTAAGAACGCAACGGACTAGGAGTGCTGGCAAAGTGTAATTGCTGTCGCCCATCAGAAACAGCTCTCACCCGTACAGGTTGTCCCTTATCAGCTCGAATCGAGTATAATTGTATATTAGATGAATGGAGCAACAGGGGATGTGCATCTTGTCTACCGAACACAATAACATTCCAGAGACACCTGTTTAACAGTAATCCCGGGTGCCCGTTTTCGAGACATTCCCATCCCTACGCGTGAAACAATGAGCTCACTGAATTGGCTTGATTCTGTAGTCCCTGTTTATCGCTTATTATCCAGCTTTCAGGGAAAATTTTTGTATAATGACCGGCCTCTTACCACCTGCTTGTGCTCTTTAAGGATGACCAATATGGCCATCATGCAGTGCTTCAATTACGAACCCAGGTTTCCAATCCATTGGTCATGAGATCAGTGTTCGAAACCCACTAATGCGCGGTTTCAGCAATCTACGTACTTTTCAATGTACCGAGTAATGCTTCTTATTGTATGATTTAAGTTTCCTTATTTTAATTTTCAAAACTATATTTCTCAGAATCCAGCTCATTTTATATAAAAATTAGGCATAAAGGTATGCCATTTTTGATAACTCTAATATTTTAAAAAGGAAAACGTTAAATTAAAGCTGTGTTTTTAATTTCCACATGTAAAAGTAAACAGCGATGGTCTTTCATACAGGCCACTTTGACTAACCAACCCCCATCTCTTTCAATTGGTGTGAAAGACTAACAATGGCTTGTGGCAAAACGATACTAAATAATGAACGTGGAGGCTTCCTTAAATCGCCTACTGCTATGAAAGTTAAGCGGGAAAATGGTGTTTTCTTCGCAAGGAATACTCAATGGCCATGGCAAACCACTGTACTCATATTTGGGATATTTTCATTAGATATGTGCCGATAGCTTCATAAAATTGTGGCCTTAAAAGAAATAACGTTCTGCACTTACATATTGTATATTAGAAAATATGTTTTCATATTTTAAATATTGCTACTACCCACTTTTATATTTTAAAGATAAACTGTTTAGTTTAACGCTTGTGGAACATCTTTTTGGAATACGGTCCTTGTGTTAAAATTTTATTCATACCTTATTATTAACTGAATACCGTAACAGGTGTGCAAATGTTAATTCTTTTTACTTAGAAGGTGTGATTATTATTAACATAACTGGTAATATTCTTCATAGGAATCGATCTCATTATGAATTTAAAATCCAGCAAAAAATCGGACCTGAAATCCTTTAAAAGGTCCAAACGTCGAATAAACTATACTTAACAATAAATCCATTTAAATGTCAACTGTTCATCGTCTTTAATGCACACACTGTATCCAAACGTGATACGCCTTTTCTTTTCTTTCTTTTGACATAGTATCTAATGTTGAAGCACCCTATGTCCGGACGAGACCAGCTGCTAACCGCCTTAAATAAATCCAGAGAGGAGTTCAGAGCAAACAGTCTCTGAGGAGTTCAAAAGAGTCGCTTTGAGGAAAGCTTATACCTGCTATCAACCAAGTAAAATTGGTATTGAACCTGAGCATCTTCCACCTGGAGTAGACTCCTCATAGCCCCGAATGGCGATGTCTCAAAGATGGAGAACCAGAATCGGCCGATCATAGGTTTCCTCCTTGCAAAGGGGGCTACCTGGAAGCAATCAGGACCACCTGTTGTTTGTGGAACGCTCCACAGACAATGGACATCTCTTGGTATGGCCACTGTTAGAGCAACAATGCACGGACAAGAACCTTGCATAATTCAGTGAAAGCAGCAGACATTGTACAGTACTAACTGGTGTTGACATATAAGAAACCGTTTACACGCCCATATTCCTAGAAAGGCTAATCTTATTAATTGTCACCAACCAAACTACTTTTGCTCTACAGTGGTAAAAAATAGATCTTGCGTTTTGGTCTAATTTATTCCAGAGCTAAATACAAAGATGCTATTAGAGTGTTATAACATTTAATCTATTTGGGGGGAGAGAAACATGGTGATGTTAAACGAAAACTTGCTTTACTATCCGCACGCGGTAGTTTTTGACACCACCACACCCATGCTCCATAGCAGGTCTCCCTCACTAACATCAAAGGGCAGCTATTGAGTCTTTCTATTTTTTTTTGGACTTAGAATTTTTCCCTCTATACCTGAAAAAATAATGAAAATTTCAATCTCACTTCCCCGCCTAACAAATCCGACCGAACGATTAAATTATGCTTAAAATGTAGGAGGTATGTAGGTGATATAATTATAAATGCCAGGAGCGTTTTTCGCGTAATGTTTTTTGCTTATTCCCTGGTGACCCTAATGCATTCATAACGGAAGCATGATGTGGAAGTTTGAGATATTTATCCAGCTGGCTTGGCGCTTCATTGGAAAGCAAGTTTTGGAGCACGTTGATGGCCATTTCCAACATCGTTCGGATTTTTTAGGCGGGGAGTATATATTTTGAAACAGCCAGTAGCGAGTTTCGAACCCTGGACCACTGTATCATGAGGTCAACTACCTAACACAAGACCAGCGGGATTGGTGTGCCAAAAAGAATTTGCAATTCCGAATCCTGATAACATTTACGGAATAAACGCTTTACTGCTATTGTAGGTAACGCTCAATATATGATAGTTCCGCGTCTAGAACGGTTGCACAACCTATGCTCCAGGAGCATGATGGTGGTCAAAAATCTCACACTTGCCTTACTATCCAAGTCCCAAAGCATTTGTCTCACAGATGGTCTTTCAAACCACTTAGCGTATTTAATTATATTATAACACAAGTGGAGTTACATACATCATCTAAAATATATTTATGTAGCTATAAACTAATATCATATTTATTTCCGTCTTCTCTTGCCTGGGGCCTTTTTTCTGGCCTTATTTTGGTCGTCTTCTCCACGTCTTCACTCAATTGTAACATTACAATACAATGTTTTTAATTTTTTCGAATAATTACTGAGTGAATCAAAAGTATGTGAAAAAAAAACAAAATTTGACCCGACCTGTGACGCAGTTGATGTTTTTCATGATCTGCAATATTTTCCGACTGTTCTGTCCCTTTGAACAAAAAAGGGAATTTGGGGACAAATGGGGTAGATATGACACAGTTTTCGGCGCGGCTGATCCATTTTTTACATTAACCCCATTCCAATTGGATTTTACAAGTTTTTGCTGGGGTTTCAGTTACATTATTTTGTCTTAATAGGTGCAAATCTTATACGTTTGCTTTTCAGACCTTTCATTAAATGTATCAAGATTATTAATTTCAACATGTAAACATTTAAAAATGCATTCTATTCAATAAAGTTGCACATTGTGATGTTTATCGCGGGACAAATGGCATGACAAAAATACATAATGAAAAAGGACCCTTTCGGAAATCACTCACTTCCGGCGAGGTTTTGAGAAACAATTGTGAGCTACGATTTTGAATATTCGCTGTCAAAGGCGCCATTGTTGAACTAAATTTAATGTAGCCGCGCCGTTGGACAACGTTATAGTGCCTTCGCAAGAGATGAGAACACTTGTAAATCAAGGAGATCTGTGAATACCAACTACATTGTTGTTTGTATGATTATAAGCAGGAGCAATTATAATAGGGTCCTTATTTAAGGAGTTTCGTTCATGTCCGACTACATCTAATGTTTGACACCTTTAGTGTAGTTAGTATGGACCCTCTCTACATCATTCAAGGGGAGTTTAATTGGCGGTCAAATTGTGGTGTCCCCTTTTCAATAGGGGCCATTTAAGTTTACACGGGGTCAAACTTTTTAAATCTCTCCAATCTGTCGAAATGTATGCCATATTGTTCCGCCTAGTCACAAGGATTTCCAAAAATGTATAGTTTTGTACCACCTCCGACCATTGGTTTTTAGAGTTATTGGGGTAAAAAATGGCTAAAAGTGCCAAAAAGGGCAAACTCATTTGTATAAGGGTCACATGGAAGTTACTCTGATTATATTTGACAATGCTTGCAATTATTGCCTGAGGAATGAGGACTCCAAAAAAGTAATAATTTTGATTATATTAACTGTTTAGCCTTACCGAGATTAAAGGTCAAAGAAGGTCAGTGCCAATTGTGGATTATGCGGCCCCATACCTATTTGGGACTTAGAATTTTTCCCTCTACCGAAAAAAAATGAAAAAATTCATATACTCCCCGCCTAAAAAATCGGAACGATATACTTACTGTATTAAAAAGGTATGGAGGTATGTATGTGAATTATAATAATAAGATGCCAGGAGCCTGTTCGCGTAATGTGTTTGCTTAGCTGGTGACCATTAATGCATTCACACGAAGCATGATGTGGAAGTTTGAGGGATTTTTCCAGCTGGCTTGGCGCGCGTTCATTTGAAAGCAAGTTTGAGCACGTTGATGGCCCTTTCAACATCGTTCGAGTTGTTTTTTAGGCGGGGAGTGGATATATTATTTGAAACAAGCAGTAGCGAGTTCGAACCTGGACCACTGTATCATGGGTCAGAGACAACCACAAGCATGCGGAGGATCGGTGTGCCAGTTTGCAATTTAATTCCTGATAACATTTACGGAAGAAATCGCTACTGCTCTTGTGGGGTAAGCAATCAATATATGAATAGGTCCGTCAGAACGGTTGCCACAACTATGCTCCAGGAGCATGAGTGAGGTGTCAAAATCTCACACTTGCTGACTATCAAGGTCCAAAGCATTTGTCTCACTAGATGTCTGTTCAAACCACTTAGGTATTAATTATATTATAACACAAGTGGAGTTTACCTAACATCATCTAAATGTATTTAGTAGCTATAAACCTAATATCATATTTATTCCGATCTCTGGCCTTTTTTGTCGTCTTCTCCACGTCTTAACTCAATTGTAACATTACAATACAATGTTTTTAATTTTTCGAATAATACTGAGTGAATTCAAAGTATGTGCATGAAAAAAAAAAAACACAAAATTTTGACCCTGACCTGGACGCAGTTGATGTTTTCATTGATCTGCATATTTCGACTTTCTGAGCTGAAAATAAAGGATTTGTGACAAATGGGGTAGATATAAACATTTCGCGGCTGATCCATTTTTACCCCATCCAATTGGATTTACATAGTTTTGCTGGGGTTTCGTTACATTATTTGTTTAATATGGTGACCCACCAATCTTAGACCTTTGCTTTTCAGACCTATTAATTAAATGTATAAGATTATAATTTCTTTTTAAAACATTGTAAACATTAAAATGCATTTCTATTCAATAAAGTGGCACAATTGTGATGTTATCGCAGGGACCTAAGGCATGAAAAAATAAATAATGAAAAGGAACCTTTCTGAAATCACTTCCGCGAGTTTGAGAACAATTTTAGCTACTATTTGAAATATTGGCATGTCAAAGCGCCCATTGTTGACTAAATTTATGTCGCGCGCCGTTGGAACAAACGTTTAAGTGCCTTCGCAAGAGAGAGAACACTTGTAGATCAGTGAGATCTGGAATACCAAACTACAGTGGTGTATTTAATCATTATAGAGCAGGAACAGAGCAGATATCATAGGGTCTTTATAAGGAGTTCGTTCATGTCCGTACTACATCTAAGGTTGACACCTTAGTAGTTAGTATAGCCCCTCTACATCAATGCCAAATGGTCGTTATCTGGCGTCAAATTGTGGTGTCACTTTTCAATAGGGCCAATTTAAGGTTAAACAGGGTCAACCTTGTTAAATCTCTCCAATCTGTCGAAATGTATGCCATATTACGCCTAGTCACAAGGATTCCAAAAAATGTATAGTTTGTACCACCTTACGACCATTGGTTTTAGGGGTATTGGGTAAAAATGGCTAAAGTGACAAAAAAGGTCAAAACTCAATTTGTATACGGCGTCAACATGGAAAGTTACTCTGATTATATTGTTAATGGCTTGCAACAATTAGTGCCTGAGGAATGAGGAATCCCAAAAAGTATAATTTTTGATTATATTAAAGTTTACTTACCGAGATAAAGGTAAAAGGTCAGTGCCTGGAGTATTGTGGCCCCATGACTCTTTGTCACATAGCTGATAACGATGACATTGCAGATGATACAAACCATTACCTATTTGACACATTAAAGCTAGATTTACAATTTGTTTCATTTTTTACAAAATTGGAGCAACTTCTGATGTTGACCCCTGCTACAAAGGGAAATTGACCTTTTTGACTTAGCCATTTGACCCAATAACTCTAAAACCAAAAAATGGTCATAGATGGGTTACAAAACAAGAAACAGTTTGGGAAATCCTGGGGACCTAGACGACACTTTGGGCCTCGTTTCAACAGATTGGGTAATTTTCAAAGGTGGACCCCGGGGGTACACGGAAAGGGGGGCCCCTATGGAAATCACGGACAACCACAATTTGACACCCCTAACTACCTTGCATTGATGTTAGAGGGTCCATACAACTACCAAAGGTCTCAAAACTGAGATGTGGAGGGGGAAATGAACGATAAATGTTTGACCCAATGGCCTGCTCCAAGAAATATTATCAGTTTTGTAATTGTTTTGGTCAGTCCACTTCTTGAACAAATCATTCTGATCAAAAAAAATTACCTCAGTGTTAAATATGTGTGCCTCACGGCTATTTTGGCCCGTATTTCAAAAAGTTGTTAACAATGTATAGACAGTTAACAGCAAGGTTTGTAAACATGTTAGGGCCTTGTATCTTGAAATAGGTCGGCCTGACTGCACACACTGGGCAATTGTATTAGGTTAGAGTTTAATACATGGCCATTAACGATTGCAGATATGGATTCGAGGCAAAAAAGAAAAAAAGTGACGTAGGATGTTAACGATTCGATATCGTGCATGGGGTAGGAGAGAAGGAGAAAGCTCTTCCCTAATTGCATTACGCAACGAAGATTATCCCAATTATATGACTTGGCAATCATTGTAAAGCATAGACCAACAAAAGGCGCTTCTCGGCAGGGAGAGCTCTTTCATGTTCCATGATCAGCGCCGACAGAAGCTGGGCACGCTCAGGTTGCATCAAGATATGACCTGTGCGCAGAAAGGTATATCCCGATGCGCAGTGGGTTGTTTACATGGGAGACGAAAACAAAGAGGTTGAGGTCGATTACAGCCGAAATTCTGGCTTTCAGTCCAAAAAATCGAAATAGCATGTTCCTACGTGAGTAACATTGATTTTAGTTTTGAAAATTGGATGTTTTGAAACGCCGTATTTTTAAAAGTATGATTATTTGGAGTAACGAAATCTAACTTGAATTGGGAAGAAAAATGCTGTATCTAAACAATGATACCAACCTTGACAGTGCCCGCGAGTTTGCCGTTTTTCTCAATTTGGTCCCGAAGTTGGTCATATTTATCACAGAATTGTAATGTGTTTAAGCAGATATGGTAAAAATTGTGCTTTTGTTATTAAAAGGCATCAAATGTGGCCGGAGAGGGAGAGAATAATTGGAAAACAATGGATATGGAACCACCTGCACAAGTTAAGTTCCAATGTCACCTAGAGGTCCAAAAGGTCAATGAGGTCAAAAACATTAAAACATAACAAATAAGTTGCGTAACTCAACCACCTCATAAACATCTCATGGAATCTATTGGTGACATACATTTCGACTTAATCAAAGACGGTCTCCTTCATTTATAGGGCACGCAGATTTATGAGGTACAAATTTGTATAAATTTGCTCTTGTTGTGAATCAATCACCGAGAACTTTTCGTAGGTTTATTGAACAAAGAAAAGAAAACAAACACTAAGTTTGAAACTCCCCTGCTGTCAGGATCGGCCCCAAAACAAGCATACTCGGATATCTGTCATGCACGACGAAAAACAAAAGCATATTATTACATGAAGATGGCTTTTAGCTTATGCCCTCCAGGTTGATTTAATATATTGGTAAAATTGTTTAAAAAATGGGAGGACAATTTTGCTGGAAATGTCATCTAGCTAAGCTTAATACAGTAACATAACCATGAACATTCCATTGAAGAGATAAGGGGACAAGCTCAAGGGGGATACATTTCGGGAATTGTTGAAAATTGCTACAGTCATATCCCCCATTTTAATCACCCAAAAGCCACACAATGGAACAATCGGATTTATTATTTTAACTTTGACACTGTCACATTTAAAGGGAAAATCATAGTGATTTTGGAATGGAAATTTGAAGCATAAAGGCAGATAATACAAATTGGAAACAGCATCTACGGCATTGCCATCAATTTTTTTTAACCAATTAAAAATTTGTTCCATTTTGACTGCAAAATCTTGAATTATTGCTTATAAAATTTCACCCACATGTTATTACGCGTTAAACTGATCAAATTTTGTAATGGCAAAGAATGTTTACGAGACCACGAGACTGACAATTGGGGAGTCCACCTTTAAGAACTTCCTCGAGTCTCAGTGACGTTTCAGTTGTTTTCGCTGGGTCCAAATAATAAAAGATAGGAATTGTTGTAGAGTTTGGTACCTGTAATTAGGCTAGATTGTTCCCAAAATAGGATCGAACTAAAAAAGGAGTTTTGGTGTGCAACGGTTAATCAAATAAAGCCCAAACACGACTTTTATAGCAACATTTTTATTTTCAGAGACATGGTGGTTGCTAGGTGAAGGCAGTGACGTGCATGTGGTGGTACCCCCCCCCCGAAAAGTGTGAAATCCAATCTTGATTTCTAATTCTACGCCCGTGATGTGCGATTTTTTGCATGAACTTTTTGGAAATTCACTACCCCCTAAGTAGAATTTGCCCCTCGACCCCCCAAAAAACATTTCTGGTGCTGGCGATTGTTCATCTTAAATGATTAAGGTTTGACTTTTATTGGGTTCTGGGCTTCCCCCAAAAAACTATTGCTCAAGTAAGTTAAAATGGAAACCCCCTTCTTCCTCCCGACAGTATTCGCTCTGTGGAAATGTTGCCCCGCCCCCAGCCCCCCCCCAAGATTTGTTGAAAACCAAAATGGACAAAAAATCAATTGATATAGGGCCAGGCCTAGCCATAGGCCCTACTTGTGAATATGCTTCATTGATAACTGAATTTATTCATCTGTAATTTCCTAAAAACATGAATACTTGAAATAGTTTTGATAGGCCTACATGCAAATAAAACGTACTACGAGATCAAGGTAATTGCTGACTGGCATGGATCAACATTGCATCGATGATAACATTACAATGCTGTGGTAATATGTCGATGGGCGACCGCCCATTTTAACAATACATTGTATACGGATCATGTGCTTAAAAACTGTATTTTCTCTGAAGTGAAAATAGGATATCGCCAAGGGCTTAATTTTATTTCACCAAAATGTGGCCAACTTCGGACAAAATTGAAAATAAAACGGGCAACTTGGGCACTGTGAAGTTTGGTGCTATTGTTTAGATACGGCATTTTCTTCCCAATTCAACTTAGAATTTGTCTACAAATACTACTTTAAGAAAAACGGGCGCTACAAAACATTCAAGGTTTTAAAGCCGAAAAAGTACGAGTTAAAACTAGAATCAATGTAATCTCATCTTAGGAAACATGCTATCTCGCTTTCGAATAAATGGGACCACAAATGATTCGAAATGATCTTGTTTTTTAACTTGAAGATGATTGACGGTGACCTGTGGTTCCAGTCTAAAAATAATCAATAAGCAGTATTTAATTGCAAACATTTATGCCAAGTTTCATCTTTATAAAGAAATGTTACAATTCGTACAATATATGTCGCTATGCTTAACTATGTTACATCGATGCAATGTTGATGCACATGATCAGACACAGGGAATTCTATACGCTATCTGTTGTATTGTTCCAATATTGTTTTACGACCTGTTTTACGAGGGGCGGCGATGATCAATCGGTCAAAGGGATCTCGGGAAGAGTTTCATTCTCTCTACCTCCATATTGTGTAGTAGTAAGTTATAGTCAAGGGGGACTAAATTCTCTGTAAGTGCTCTAGTTTTGAGTTACATGCACCTCACCTCCTACTAGAAAGTTTGACAGCAAGTTTTGTAGTAGCGCCTGTCAAGATACATTAGTTTTCAATACTAAAAAAAACTGCAATGAGGCCCAAACGTTTTTGCTACATCGATTTGTATTATTTCGCTGTATGCCCCAATTGGGTGATTTTGGGGCCATTGTTTTAGGGGTAGGGGGTTTAACACTTTTGAGAATAATTTCAAAACCTGGAATCCCAATGGGTTCTATAATTATTATCCTCTATAAATAACAAATGTTTTTAAGGAGTGTGATTTCTTTTTAAATCTATATTTGGTTTAATGGGTAATTATTATAGCGATTTAAAGGTAATAAATGCATATTTTTGGGTCAAAATTTAGCAAATTTTGGTTTATTTTGCTTTTTAAATATGTGCCAGAAAATTATACTTGATGAATGGAGCTAATTGTGTTTCGTGTAGAAGACAACCACGCGGTCAGTTTTTGGGAAGTTTGACCCTGAAAAACCACTTTTGGTTACATTTAGTAAATTGGCTAATATAATTGATAAATTTTACCCAAAAAATGCTAAAATCGTGATTTTTAGCATTTGTTGAATAGAGGTACGGGCGACAAGTAAACTTATTTGGTGCCCCTGATTAGTAACAAGAATGCTCCAAAGTTATTTATGGTTCTGGTACATAACAAAGTACACCATAAAATCGGGTAAAGTCAGGAAATAGCAATATTTCAATGGTTGTCATGGTACCAGCTAACCAATGCGACTGTGAATGACTAAGTAGAAAAAAGAAA
>JAMKCH010050101.1:0-50000 GCA_023653785.1 Ophioderma brevispina
AGCGTGTGAGCGAATAAAAAACATACAACTAACAGCGACGGTCGGGCCCACTTAAGGGCCTTAAGTAGCTTTTACAGACCGTATTTTTTTGATCGTTTGAACTGCACACCGCAAGTGCCTTGACCACAAACCGGGCGCAAACCGGAAAGCCCTGAATGGGCGGGGTACAGGGGCCCGCTTTAGGGCCCCTGGCGGGGTGCAGGGGCAGAGCCCCTGCCGGGGTCCAGGGGGACGGAGCCCCCGGAGCTGTTGGATTTAAGCTATTCAGAACCTCAAAATGACCACTGTTTGCGGGGTAAATAGCACCAACAAAGTAAAGACCGAGTAAAGACTGAGTTTTTTTTTTTTGTTAACGTTGGTCACTGAGACGGGCAGTATACATGTATAAGCTGGTACTGCCAAAGAGAATTGCATAAGCGAGCGCCAATGTCTTTAATGGGTGGGATGTAGGAGCAGAGCCCTTCTGGGGGTCCAGGGGCGAACCCCCGGAAGCTCTGGATTTCAGCTATTCATAACCTTCAAAGATTACCCACTTTGAGGGTAAATGGTAACCAATTCAAGGAAAAGACTGGTTTCTAACTTTGCTCACTGATACTGGCAGTATAAGCTTGTACCGCAGAAGGGGAACTATACACAATATAGCTAGCGCCAATGTATTTAACGGATGCGGTGCATAAGCAGAGCCCCTGCCGGAGTCAAGGGGGTGGAGCCCCTGGGAGAACTCTTGGATTTTAGCTATTAAGAACAGGTATTTTTGAAGCGGTTAAGTATAGTAATTATTCAAATGACAGCAAAGTAACCCTATAGTTTATGGTGCTGGGGGCTAGGAAATCCGATCCCTACCAATTTTTCGACACTTCAAGCTCCCCGACTGAAAATTCCCTAGCACTTGTAGACCAAACTAGGGGAATGGCCATGGCTCCCCTCGTGTTTTCTCCAAAATTTATTTTACACATTTTGAACACAAGTACTGTTGGCACATTAACAATCATGATTACGTTGTTAGGCTTGGAACAAAAACTATTGGATTGGGGAGCCAAATATTTGTGATCTTTGGATTTGTAAGTCTGGATTTCAATCTTCATGCTTTCTGAGGTCGTTCTCCTTTTGTTTCATCTTACCCCCTTTCTTCTCTTTCTTTTATCTTTCTTTCCCGCTTTCTTTTCTCTTTTCTTTTCCTCTCTCTCTATCTCTTCCCTTTTTCTTTCTTCTCTTTTTGAGGATCGCTGGGGGGGTTCCACCCCACCACCCCCCATGGCGACGGCCTGAAGGCCTGTAGAAACATACGGAGTGTTTTCTTTTTCCTTAATTGTTCAACATAGTCATAATCACCAGTGAAGGCTATATTTATCATCTCCCTAACTGCCGCAGCATACATTTAAGGTTCACCTTCAATTTCTTGACGAGAAGGAGTGAAATTTTGTTATCTTTTCAATTGTGTGGTCCGAGCAAATACTCTACACAGCATTTTAGTAAGTCTAAATTTGCCTTAAGATCCAAAGGTAATTGATTCAAGTCGACTGGGTAATGAATTCAAAAATTGTTGGAGCACAAATTGGGGTATTATTTATGACAATTTCCAACTGACGAGTACCTTTTGAATTAAAATCTTCATTTTCACCACCTTTAAAAGCATTGGGCAAGTATGAAGGGGTCCCATGAGGAAGTTACAATGCCCTCATCGGTGCATCTGCCGTACTGGAGGATATGGAATTTGAAATTGAATGAAGGACAAAAAATTGAATAGATACAAATGTAAGACTATATGAATTGTCTGCTGCACAAAAACTACCGATATATTAATTGGAAATTACTTAATGTACCATGTATGTGCAAAAGATTTCAAAAATATAAAATATGAAAGATACCTTAACATACAACACAGACAACCTAACAACCTAAATCAATGAGTCCCACAATTGCTGTCATTGATTTTGACTAAAAAAAAATATATATGTGAAAATGTTAGCACATATGTATGTAATCTGGAACAAAATCTTCCACTGAAATACAGTTGAAGAATTCTATCAGAATGCACTAATCCTTGCCAACAAAAGAGCAAATCCACAAAATGCAACTCTGCAAAATTGATAATTCTACAATGAACCGCTATTTAAAAGCACAAAAAACTATGCCACAATTCAAGAGCGCACAAATTTGAAAATATGCAAAACATATATCCCAATGTTTTGCAATTGATGTAGAGTATGATCAGTTTGATATTTAAAAAAAAAGTCAAAATTCAAAAATCGCTAGCAAAAGTTAATAGTCGCAGCCAAAAGTCAAAAAATACTCGTGAGTTCAGCAATAAATTGTTCAGGTCGCAGATTTAAATTCAGACGATCCGAAATTATAACCCAACACTTTACGAAAAAAAAACCCAAAAGTAATAACCCAAACCCATAAAAGGTTTTGACGGCAAAAAGAAATTGTTATGAGAGTTAATCCTACCAGAATTCTTCATAGTTGTCCTAGCACTTGATAAGTTGATGTAGTTACCACATTACGCTTCGAAGTTCGGTTACGGCAAAACATTCAATGGCTCAACTCATTCAACAACGCACGCTAACAACAATCTTCAATTTCCCCAAAGTCATTGACGCGCTAATGCAATTGTTCCAACTCTGCGGAACGGCGCAACCACATTCAACAGGGTTGGGTTTGTCAACTTCCTCACATTAGCTGGTCCACAGTTTCAACAGGGTTCCAATCACATAGGAATCCAAGATGACGAAATACCAAGATGGCGACGACCAATCCACAATTATTTCATAAAACCAAAAATAGAGTTTAGGACCGCTTCCACATTCACACACGAGACGAGTGAATGTGTGCCTGACAAACATAACGTGTTGTCAGCTTATAGGGGCAAAAATAGACAATAAAACTGTATGTCTACCAGTTCAATACAACCATGCACGATGCGACGGTCAATTCAAAGATTACCACGGTGTGAATGACGTTGGAATTTTAGGCTCGCGTGTCAGCTCAATGTCCACGTGTATACACGCCACTGCCATGTGATGGAAGACTTTCAAAAAATTAAAATGTCCAGCCAGTCGGCAAAAGTCCTCACAAGTGGAAATATCCAAAACCCACCGCTGCCCCCAAAGTGTGGTGATTGAATAAGGGGAGTTCCGTAAACGCACATATCGGCCACACGTTTTTTGACACACTTATGAATTCGGACCTTAACGGAATAAACCTGTGCTGCATTTATTCAGTGAAGGGTTTCTATCATATAAGTGGGTCAGATTGGTCAGGTACGGAAACTCCCTGAATAAAGGGCAAAACAGGCAGTAGTCGGGAGGGTAGCGTATTTTTTTAGCACAACATAACCCTAGTATAATGTGTGTTTACGCCGATTTTAAACTAAATTATAACTTCTGTTACTCTAAACCTCTTAGAATTTAAATCAAAGAAGGTTGATAGGGGTTCGAACCAGAAAACTTGGATATGTAGTCTAAATTTAATTACTCTGCAATGCAACCGATCTGACAGAGGGGTTGAATCTTGAATCTATTAATTTTACGGAAAAAAGCTTACAACACTACTGGTTATATACAAACTATATAAAAACAATAGATAATGGACGTTGCCGGTGACTATGAGTTTGTTTTGTGGGACTGGTTATGCTAAAAAATAACATGAGCGGGTCTGCCATAGGCAGAACATCTTAGTCTTCTCACTGATGCGAAGTTCACTTCATGATCCAAAACAAGTAGACCTTTTGGGAAAATGAATTTATTCTCAGAGTTTGAGAAATAAATCAAAAGATACCATTTATGAAATAGTGAGAGAGCGTCCTTGCTACCATGCCTACATGTACGGAATAAACCGTGACCTTGTAGATGATGAGGCCATTTGGGTGCAGTACTGAAACAAATGATGCGTATATCACTCAATCGAGAACACAATGGCTAGATGGGTGGTAGGACACTCAGTCACACGGACACTGTAGTTAATGACACCGGCAATAGTGGACACTCTGGAGTCTGGAAAAACCCTCAGCAAGGTTATCTTGGCAAAATATACAGCATTGGCACTTAGGCCAGGATTAGTAGTATAATAAAACCTGAAACCTTGCACAAATTGGCAACAAACTGATTTTCAGGAAGATGCAAAAATGTTAAACGTCCACGAAACTCCTTGTGCTAATCCAGAAATAACGTTGGAAAGTTTATTACAAGAGTCAAACTATAAAGTGTTTCATATGACATTAACTGAGATTTTTAGTCACATGAATAAGAAAAGGTATAGTTTGCCGTATCTTTGACTGTTATAGTACCATAGGCCAGTGATCGTTCAAGGTCATCATGGGCTATATGTTTCAAAATACTCCTATTTGAATGAAACTCATTCCAAATTACTTGTACGGTCATGTTATAATATAAAATAGTCGTTCACCTCACTATACTCAATTAAATACTGACCTTATTACTAGAGGGGACTGTAGAGAGTCATAATTGCATGTTAAGGGGGATGGCCCGATTTAAGGATATGAAGTTTTTCATCTAGATAGATTGGCCTTCACTCCAAACATCCATCTGTAAAAGTTTTGCGCCGATATTCAATCCGTTTTGATGCGTGAGCTAAAAACTTGATTTTGTAAGCCCCATAGAGTCCACATAGAGTACTGTGTAAAATTAATATTGGTCGACCAAAATGGGGCACATTTTCGCTCATAACTTCCAAACAAAACATCCTTTGACTCTAAGATTTCACAGGGTAAATGAGAAAAATAGTAGGTTTCTTCTGATACCAAAATGTTGACCACTTCCGGTGAATCTGGGGCTTCTGGGGACGAGGTTATTCGCGATCGGGCCATGGACCTTTAATTGAATCATAGTTTCGGATCACTTCGAACAGCCCCGACAAAAAATCCCAAATTATCTTCATTTCGATGACAATACCAATGTTTTGGCATAAGCAACTTTCATCTCACCATGTCTTTTGGTTTTCTTGATATTGCAGATTTAGATCAAGATTGGACTGCGAGGGCGCTTTGCCAAAATGTACGCATGGGCCCAGGCGGTGGCGGCCAAGACTCATTTATTAAAGCAACTCACCAAAATGTCAAAAGAAATTACAGCAATACTGAGTGCAAACCACAAATCAATTTGGGTGCTTTGATGTGGGTCGGTCATGGGTGTTCCCATGACCCACATACGACCTCGTTCTCGTTCGTTTTTCATACAAAAAAAATCAGAAATAACCCTTCCAGTGGAGTTGATTCTTCAACTCCAACGGTTTTGGAATAAGAAAATATTCCTTGACAACATATAAACAATTCAGAATTTTTCGTCAAGATTTCGCATTTACGTGTTAAACCAATGGCGACGTCTGAAATTTGGATTTCTTGGCCGCCCTTCCCTTGCATGGGCCATCATCAGAATTGTTGATTCATCGTTTCCTAAAGATTACAGCTATTTTAACACTTTCCATTTTTCCATGGCATCGGTTTAAACATGGATGAAAATACTCCGTTTTGGAATGTACAGGGGTCAACGAACTTCATATGTGTGGATGTCATTGGAGGCTATTTTTATTTCGTTAAAAAAAACATGTAGTTTCAAAACGGCAAACGGCATCCAAATCAAATTTGTCCAAGGTACTAAAAATAAAACCCTTTTCAATTTTTTGGAATGTCAAAATCAACATTTTTTATGGGATGCGGGCTTTTTGAGAAACCACCCTCGCAGCCCAAATTTGAGCTAAAACTGCAATAACCCAAAAACGAAAGGCTATGGTATGACGAAAGTCGTATAGAATGATTCCTAATACCCCCAAAACATGGGTAAATTGAACAAACAATAATTGAAATTGAGGGTACAAAAAGTACTTCTAAATAATCGTAGATTATTCGCGATATAATTTGACTAGTAGGATGTACTATTTGTGTCGGTGTCACTTTGGTCCATCCTGAACACACTGTGTCATTTACCCCAAAATCGGAAATAAAAACACTGCACAACAGAAATTTGCTCAGCCATCTGTCGGGAGTAATTCCAATTTAATCCACTTGCCAAAAGATATCCAGATCCAACAAAATAACCTACATTCCTACCTGTAGGTCACACTTCCAGTAAAGTACCCGGAAGGTCCAGTGGCCTAACTTCTTGAAGTTATATAGTATTTGTACAGGATAAATACATTTTACTAATTTTACGATGAGCCATTTCGTTGCTCTAATTCAGCTTTTATCGCAACTTCGCCAACTTCACCTTTAGGTTTTACACCCTTTATGTTATCTACATCAATGTGATTCACTTCTTGTAATCCCTTGTCCTGTCCTGTCTTGATATGTCCTGTTTTTGTCTTGTTCTGTCCTGTCCCGCCCTTGTTGGCTCACAAATAGTTCTACCTTCCACTGAGTGGAATCAACCTTATAGTTCTTTCGTCGTGGGTTCTGCATACTATCGAATCAGCACAAATGCTAGTTCTGAGAAAACGGCGTTTGAAAGTTTGAGTTACTTATATATGAGTGTAATTAAATGAAATAAAATGAAATGGCTTTTTAAATTCGTGTATGTTAAAGACATGAATGGCTTCTAACTGACGAGAGTATTGAAATACCAAGAAACAGCTGTTTTCTTATTCAAAATGGCCACTGAATGTGATTTGACAGTTTGTTAAAACCCAAATGTTTGATTCGCTGTGTTCTCTGGAGTCGAATACGTACTCAACTGCACGAAACCCGTTGATTTCTTCTGCTGGTATTAGTCCAAGATTAATAGAAAAACACCCGGAAATAAATAAGCCATAGCTGATTTTTTTCAGGATAGTTTCCTAATGTTGTAAGGAACAACATATCAAAAGTCCTCAAGAGTCCCCCTTGTGATTATTGAGTAATAAGGGGGGGGGGGTAAAGTTTATACAGGGGTCAAATTTTATAATGGTCTAATTGTCTTCAAATGTATACCAATGTTTGCATCATGTCATAAGGATTAAAAAAGATATAGTTTGACCTATCTGTGACTTACCGTTTATCAACTATAGGGAAATAACTGTTCAAGGTCATACTGGGGGTAAAGCTTTAGAATGCTCCGATTCTTTTGAAAAGTGTATCAAATCGTTCTTCTCGTTGTGTATAACAGTAGGAACGCCAGTGGCATTACTTCCGGTAATTTTTACAGGACGTGACCCCCGATATGACGTCACAAAATTTTAAATCCAAGCGCTCAGATTTGCGAGTGCGAGTCCTCGAAGAAAAATTTAAAAATCGAAATGATATTGAAATGTTAGGTTCAATTTATGTAACTTACCACGCATATAACATACTAAACTTTGATTTCCAGTAGAAATTGGTAGAGATATGTGAATTCCGTGCCAGAAAATTAAAGCTAAACACGCCGAAAATACGTACCAAAACGGGCGAAAGTCTGAGTCACGAACAACAAAAAAGAACATATTTAGGCCCATGAGAATTCGCCATCTACGAAAAATGCTACAGAGTTAGATCTTGATGTACATTAGTTTGTCTGAAAAAATCGTGAATTATGGCATGTTAAGACGGCCATTCGCATGTTGGTGTTTTCGATCTGAAAGGTATTTGCATGCGTGACAATGACACGCAAGCATGACACAAGTAGATAAGAACCTCGTGCAGAAATGTTGTTGACGCTTAGAAGAAAACCGAGCTTTTATTTGTGTCTCTTGGAAACTTTGAGAAGGGAAAATATGTGGTTAAGTTGTTAGTAATTTTATTGGGAAACTGTACCGTTTTATAGAAAGAAATGCGCAAAAGATAAAAAGTAATGATGACTGAATTAAGCTACGGCAGTTGATGGTAAAAAGACTTGATGAAAAAATCAATTAAGCCTATACACCATTCAACTGTATACATGTGCATATTGATTATTTCGAACAGATGTTACAGGTACTCAGTCTACAGTGGCGTAAACTGCTTTGGAAAGGGAAAAGGCCCCACGCAAAATCCGCCTACTCCTCACACCCAAATGAGATCAGGAAAAATAATAAATTGATAGTAATAAGAGTATAACTTGAATATTTAATCTTTTGCGGGAGCTGGCCAGCGCACAGAGGTGTTTGAAAAAGAGTATGCCCCTGTCTGGACTCGACCCGTCACTCCCTATTACTTAATTAGCGCCGCTTGCTAACTGAAGCTAACAATGTGGTATGTGTAGTAAGCGATAGATCAACTCTAAGGTATAAATTGGATCTATAGTTGTCTATCTGTCACTATCATTTTGACAACGTGTTTTTCAAAAACTGAATTTTCTAAAAGCGCGGGTCATCGGCCATCGATAAATCCATCAGTAGATGAAATTATCCCAATAATTTATCTCATCATGCTAAATGAGTCATTCATTTTGATATAGCACATTCGCAGTACTTGAAAAATGTACATTGCAAAATTCTGCATGGACTTCCGACGCATGATCATGACTAATTTGGCCTTCTATCGACTCTGTAGAAATCCGATTGAAAATTTGTATATTTATAAACAAAATTAGCATATTAAGACTATTCTGCAGTCCTCTGGAATAATTGGTCCCTCCTGTGTTAATAATGATCAATTTAAAATTGCTATGAAAACCGCGAGAAAAATCGTTCCTCGTACCCACGATTGCTCAATTCGCTCACCAAAGTTCGAACCCTTAAATTGACCTTTACGCTTTTATGCTTCGTTTGCGTTCCTACTGTAACTGAAAGGATATCTTTAAAATAGTTGAAGTAATTTCCACCTTAGTTATCGAGCTCATTTATGACAGGTTTCTCAGGGTCTATGTGAGGTCAAAAGCCACTGCCCTTAAGGGCAGAATCTACAAGCTTTAGATGGAGTGAATAAGCATTTTTGCATAATATGGACCGTACCACATGTACGAGTAATTTTGGGATTTTTAATTAAAATCGGACGTTTTTGAAATGTACCCATATATAATTCCTACAACTAGGTCCAAATTAGGCAAACCATACATTTTTTTTAATCATTGTGACAAGAGGATACAATGTCCCTGATTTAACTCAATTGAATCATTTTAAAAAAAATTGTTTCCTCCCCTGTATAAACAATTACCACCCTTATTCTCAAAAGGCACATCGGGGAGTCTTGGGGACTTTTGATATGTTTGCTTCTAACAACAATTAGCTAACTATCCTGAAAAAAAAAAAAAAATCACTATGGCTTATTTATTCCACCTTCTCTCTGTAAACAGACCTAACAGTTCCTGGACTATATGCTGAGATTACTATAGCTACGGGCTTTTAAAATGATGATACGACGATGTGGATGTGGCAATGGATGATGTGATGATGGATGATGAATGGTGAATGCTTGATGAGATGAAGAATAAAGGAGGAAACGGATTATTATGTGCAGGATGAGGTATTTTAGGATCGGTCGAGTATGGGACCGGTTATATTATGGTAAGGATGATTTTCCGGGCCCGCGTCGGGGCGGGCTGGCTGGCTGGCTGGCTGCTCGCTGGCTGGCCCGACGACCGTACGGATGGATTGATTACGTAGGGGTGGTATAATTGACGGGGTACTTTTCTAACATTTTGCCCCTTCCCTTTTTATCGGTCCTCATGAATATTATGTCTTTGCATTTTATCTCTGCTAGCAACACAGTGCAAATTGTACACAAATCTGTGAAGTGATGAAACGGGAAACTTTCACTGTTTCAATTATCGTCTTTGTAAATAAAGCACAGCCTGATCAAATGACCAACGATTCAGAAAATTAAACAACCTCAGAAAATTACAACCCTCTTACAAATTTGGTTCCTTACTAAAATGCCCTTTAATTAGTCTAGAACTGGCTAAGAACTTTTGTGCATTCATCTCAGGAAATATTAAAATCAACGTATGTTTCATAACTTTAAAAAGTTTTCGAGGACAATAAACGAGTGGTCGATTAACGTTTATAACAGCCCATAATTGTCTCCGTTTTTTTCTTAAAAATTTTAAATTTTGGGAACTTTTTTAAAATATGCCACACCTTGGCACGAAATTGGAACGAAGTAATAGTGGGTAATATACTCAATAGCAATTTCTAACATGTAATAACTTTAGAGGGTAGGACACTACCGCTCATCCAACCTCCCAAGATAGATAATAAAATATTATATATTATATATCTATATATATCTCTATATATATATATATTATATCTAATCATCTATCAATATATATATCTATATACTATATATATTTCCTAAAGGCGATTTTAAAAAAAACTATATAGTAGTATCATTTCGTTTGCAGAATATCCCATTTTGGCAATAATGCCTTATCAAGACTATTTTTGTAACGTGGTTTACCAAGGGGTAGGGTGTACCACCCTAATTAATTATTAGTTACTAATTAATTACTATAAAGCAATAAATGCTTACGATGTCGGTACCAGTGGACGGCTTTGGTCCTCCGTTTTCTATTGTTTCCAAAATAAGTATAATCATACCTAGTATGGAGTCACAATGACGTCAAAGTTCGCAAGTAGGCAAAATTGATCATTTCCACAGATACACATCAGTGTATAAATGCAAAAATGAAATTTTGCACCAAAAATCTAGGAATATCTGATTTTCATACGGGTTTTGGCCCCAAATGATAGAAAATGACTAGTTTTTTATCCCTAATGTCCCTGGAGGAAAATCTGACGATCACCGCAAAGAAGGGAAGTAGCGTTATTTTTCTTGATAGATAGCAATTTTCCTGATTTTTTTTTCTTCAAAAGTGTATTTCAATGCAGTTTAGTGACGTTAAGGATATAAACATATAATTTTAGAGCCACAGTATGCAAACAAATTAACAAAGGGTAATGTAGTATCATTTATTGGCGAATAATGTCCCCAAGGTCGAAAAACAATAATGGACGAGGCGCAACCGAGCCCATTATTTATAAGTTTTTTTTCCGGCGGAAGATGCATTATGAGCCCACAGATGATACTGCAAACCATTTCTTTCTTTTTTTCCTTGATTTTATAAGGAAATGCATTAGCGGCCATTAGAGGTAATATAATTATTCTTAGATGGCAACCACTCCCCCACCAATTTACTTTGACGGCGTATACGCTAACCCGAAAGTGCTACCTTCACATTTGTGAAATGTGAAATAACATAAACAAATCCTTCATGAAGTAGGCTCTATAGAAAGGTAAATTTCACCAATTGTCTTAAATCTTGACCGACCTATTGTCGATTTTGATCACTGAAGTAGCACTCTTTGTCCCAGCAAATACGTATTTGTTCGCAATTGCGCTGAGATATTTGGACACGCCCAGCTATCGAATACGGATTCGATTGTTTGTGAAACCCGTTTTATACAAATGAGTGTTATTCGACAGGGGCATATTTGGGTAGGATATGTAATTTCACTTTATTTTTGGGTGCCCAATATTAAGACGATATAAAATGCCAACCAGAATAGCTATATTAACTCAGGTTGACCAAAAAAATCAGATCGACATATGTCGTGACCACGACGATATGATCTTACTGCCTCTCCCACCCTATCAGCAGCTTTATGTAACATCCCAAGATCAACATACTATTGACAGGTTATATCTTGTATGAGCCCTGTAACAGATCACATACTATTGCACAGGTTTATCTTTGTATGACCATGATTTTTTTGTACAAAATTCACGCACTAATTTCATCAAAAAATCATTGAAAATTCTGTGCTTTATCATTACTTTACAAACCTAACTGATGAACGGACACGAATTTTTTCATTTCATGTTCATCTTTACAATCAAAAAACCGCAAAGCCATTGACCATAAGGTTGGGAATGTAATTGCTCCACTCGACAATCACAACCTTGGTCTGGTGTTGATCAGGAATATGTGCATGAGCTGACATGTGAAGGTCGCCACTGAGTATGTGAACATCACCTTGCAATCTTACGGATCCGTCGCTATGATTTTAAATACATCAAGCCCTATAAACAATTCCTACTAAAAGTTGACCATAATTGATAAGGCGCTATATCAAATACGGCCTGCTATTGTATTAAACATGCGTTATTAAGGGCCGTTTTTTTTTTCAAATCATCGAAAACAAAAAATTACGGTATGTTTTTGACTTTGTAAATTACGTGTTTAGTGTGTGATATATCGATTAATCGTGGAATACACCATTGACTTCTGTTCACATTAAAAAATGTTAGAGCAAAATTTCTTCTGGATTTTGTCCTAATTTCACATATTTTCACGAGGTGTGATTTTAACGTGTCCGAATTCTAGCCCTCATCATTGCACAACTACAAAGCCTCTATCGATATGTCCATTTTGCCGTCTCCTACACAGACTCTTCAGAAAAATACTGTATGAGGGTAGTAAAATCATATCAAAATACGTGTTTAGGGTGTATTTTTAAGCAGTCACGTTTAGGGTACCAAAATCAAACCAAAATACTTGTTTTGCTTTTTTTTTCTAACAAAGTAAAAACATTTTTTGACGTTATCATGAGCAAGATATCCACCATGGAATACAAGTGCCCCTCGGCTAATAAGAAATACTTTCTCTTGTACAAGTAGCATTTTCAGTTACAGTGCCATGATACTGTACAGTCAAAAACAGTCGATAACAAAATAAATCAAAGTGATTAAAAATGCACATTCAGTGATAAAATCTACCATTGTGTGCATAACAGTGCATTCACTGTCAGTTAGCTAATTTGTCCCGAAGTCATTCGTAAATTAATAGTACGGAATGGTGTTAACATTTATTTTACACGATCAACATGATTCAACAAATTGTGTCACCAGAGGAAAAGTTTTGGACAGCGTCGATTAGTTGGGAGAGGAGGAATAATGTGGCTCGATTCACCTGTTTCATGAACGAACTAAGATAATCTGACCTTCCATGTTTACATCATATTTATATTTGAGAGTGCAAGGACTTCATTTAGTATTAAATTTAATTTTTTTCTGCTATCGGGGTACATGTTTCAGTACATTTCTACCCACTGAACATCCCCCTTATTCAACGCCCATACCTTCGAAAAAGCACTAGAGGTGACACGATGGGTTGATTCTATAATCAAGCTCATTCACAATCGAGAATCGTCATCACGCGTATTTTCTGGTATGTTAGCAACATTACCAGTATGTGTTAATTGTGCCGTGGTGGAGGAGGTTGTGGTATTTTTAGATAATTGATGTTCTTTCTTCGCACATCCAAACGCTTTCCAAAACGCTTGACGATATCGTTTGCTAGTAGCGGTGTATATGACAGGGTTAACAGTCGAATTAAGGTAGACGAGAATTCTGGCAACTAGAAAAAATCCTTCAAGTTGTGCATTTAATAACAAGGGAGCTTTTGTTTCCAGATCGATAAGTCCCATCAAAACAGCAAATTGAAACGGGGCTTGGTATAGGAAAAAAACTATGCTATTAAAGAGTAGCAAGCGCGTAACTTGCTTGCGGGCCTGACGCGCCTGATTGGACTGGCTGCGATCTTCACCAAAAGTTTCCGCTGAACGATAGAGTGAGCGTATAATTGCCGCATAAAATATACTGTTCGCAATTATCGATGTGAAGAAGGGAATTATTTGAACGACACCAGTGTAATAGTTATATTTTATGTTTCTCGTTGAACATCGGTAAATAAGCTCAGGTTTGTCTTCAAATTCCTTTGAATTGGGCCATTGCAAGCATTGCGGACCAAGTAACTGTAGCCGGGCGCCACTACCACAGGAATACAAAGGGAAATTAACCAAGTTGCCACCACAAGTTTTATCATTCTACTTCTGCCGCTAACTCTTCGATCCATTAAGGGCATACATATAGCAAAGAATCTTTCCATACCGACTAGAGTTACGAAAAATATCGAAGCAAAGTAGGAGAGAAGACTAATTCCTCCGACAAAAACACATCCAACAAAACTTCGAAATGGCACGGCACCCCTTACAGAGGAATAGAAATAATAGGTAAAGTTGCGCCCACAGATGTTGCTCAGATTCGCAATGTCCGCCACAGCAAGATTGGCGAGATAAAAATTACTCACAGTTCGCATATCAGGTACCCGAAGGCACAGTTACCTAGTATACCGAAGGCAAGGAATACCGGTATAATTGCAAGAATAAGTATGACATCGTCCGTAGTATATATAAATGAAACAGCGCTAGCATTATTAAGAATTAAAGTGTTATTCACATTGCAAACGTCTGGTGCCATTAAATCATTCGTAGTATTCATGCTGATCCAGAAGATGGTAAATTTAAAATGTTTCAAGCAAATTTAAGAACCTTAATAGTCAGTTTTAATTAAAACATTCAATATGTCACGAGTATGTGTGTCAACGTATATCAAATTACTTCTAAGCCAATCCACTAGTGACTATCTGCGACCCTCAAATAGTTCGCTAGTGGAATAATCGCCCAACACGGGATCCTCAATAGTCCGCTAGTCGAATAATTGCGCACGGGTGCGCTAAAAACTCCGTCCTATTAGGAGAGACGTTGATCATTTCCGCGCACGGGATCCTCAAATAGTCCGCTATGGAATAATCGTGCACGGGTGCGCTAAAACTCCGTCCCTATAAAGGAAACGTGGGATCATTTCCGTCACGGGATCTCTCCTCAAAATGTCCACTGTCGTAGCATCCTCGGCACAGTTGGATCAGCCCCGGGCACGGGATCCTCAAATAGTCCGCTAGTGGATTGTTTGCGCACGGTATCCTCAAATTCCACTGTCGGAGCATCCGCGCACGTGGATCATTTCCGCGCACGGGATCCCAAAATAGTCCGCTAGTGGATCAGTTGCGCAACGGAATCCTCAAATCGTCCACTGTCGGAGCACCGTGCACGTGGATCATTTTCCCGCACGGGATCCTCAAATAGTCCGATAGGGGATTGATTGCGCACGGGATCCTCAAATTATTCCGATAGTGGATCAGTTTTGAGCCGGGATCCTCAAGATCCCACTGTCGGAGCATCCGGGCACGTGGATCCATTTCCGCGCACGGGATCCTCAATGTTTCGCTATGGATGATTGCTCAAGGGATCTTCCATATATTCCGATATAGCCCCTAACTGCCATCAACAAATTTTCCGTTCGAATGAGGATTAATTTTCCCATATCGCCTATCACCTTGAAGAGAAATGTCCCCTGACTAGGATTAGGTATGTTCCGCCCCGAAAAGCTGCACTTCTAGGCGACGAAAAAGAAACCGTGTCTACGGTCGGGCGACCTTTCGAGTAGGGTCATTCGGTCGGGCGATTTTTTCTTTTTCTAATTTTTTTCTTTTCTGGAAGCAAAATTGACCCAAATCGCCCCCAAAATCTGAAAAATCAGAGAAAAAATAAAAATTTTTACAAACAATTTTCTTTACACAATAGCCAAAATGGTCAATTTTGGGCTAAAACAGCTGATTTTACATGATTTTTGGAAAAACTAAAAAAAAAAAATTCTGCAAAACTGAAAAATCAGGGTCGTCGGGGCCCGGCAAAACAGGGTTTTTTATTTCGTCGCCTTAGCGTGTCCTGCCATTTTCACATGCCCGCCATTGTTTTATGTAAAACGCCACTTAATAATTTAATTACATATAGAAATTTTATCCCCGACTACACGAAACCAGTTTTTAACTGCCTGAGTGGGCTTACAAATCTATGCGTCCCAGATGGCCGCCCCCACGTATCATATTTTGCTAAATGAAACTTACATGGCAAATTGTTGCATGAAACCGGGGTGAACCTGGAAACTCGTATTTTAAGGCCCGTACAAAAATTGGCTCATGACTAATAGTGGATCAGTTGAGCACGGATCCTCAAATAGTCCTCCGTCGGAGCATCCGCGCGCGTGGATCAGTTCCGCGCACGGGGCTCGAACAGAACACGAACAGAACAAAGCAACAAAAAAACTCCAGAAAAAAATTAACCAAATTTTACTTAATTTGGCAAATTTAAAATGCGTACACACTTTATTTTGAAAAAGACGAAGCAAATATGCCCAACTAAAAAAATAACCCAATTTGAGCTAAGTCAACCACAAAAAGAGTCAATTTATTGAGGCGGTGCAAGACCCCGTAGTGTTGAACTGGGACACGAGTTATTCTACAATTACGGGTAAATTTTACGTATACTTTCTGTATTACGGGGAGCAAAAGGCTAGTGCATGTAATTAATGCGATAGATAGTTCAATTACATTAAAATAGCACGTTTTTTAGAGCGTCCCTAATTTTCTATACTTTCACCCATAATACCATATCATTACTTGTATAGCTTGTAGTGAAATTTCACCACCGCCCAATCCATTACCTAAAAAAAAAAAGCTAAAATTGAACCATTTTAATCAGTAAGTAGTCATTTATGGCACATGGCGGCCATTTTGCAATGACCTCTAGTGTTATGCTGCTATATAGTGATCACGTGGTTAATTAAATAGTAGTGATACTTATCCAAATTGATGAAAAAATAGTTAAAGTTTAAAAGCTTTATTCAATCGTGATTATTTAAGAACGCATTATGAAAACAATTATACCCAAACAGACAGAATGGCAACCATTTGAAGAGGGCCATTAGAATATGTTCCAAAGGAATTTGGGAAATTTGGTTGTGCTTTTATCAGTTATTCACACTTTCCAAAAAATCGACATATTAGCTTGTAGTATGTGACATTGCACCAGGCCCCATCAATACTTTACAAAAAAGAAGCTCAAATTGGACCATTTAATCAAGGGTAGCCCCCCCCCCCACCCCCCATTCAACTGTACATTGCGGCCATTTGGCATAACGGCCCTTCTAGTGTTATGTTCAATTACAGTGATCCACGTGTTAAATATAAATCGTAGCGTACTTATAAAAAAAATAGTTACATGTATTCAAGTCCAATTTGAATTAATTTGAATTCTTAATTGGGGATGTGATAGAGCAACCCCGAATATCAGTGTCATGATCGATAATTCCCGATCATTTAGAATCTAAATCTGAATTGGGGCATGTGATGTGAGCAGCCCCAAAATAACAGTGTTTGTTAAGCAGCGTACATTGTAGGTACATGTGTCAAAGCATGGACAGTCATGTAGCTAATAATACTTGCATTGCCTAATAATTCAGGTTAACTTATACTGCTAAGCGAATTGACCTTCGCACATACAACGCTGTCTAACAGCTAACAGCTAAGAAATGGCAAAATTTCTTTTATTTAAATGTTCACAAACGTTGTCCAACAGCTTGCAATTAACTGCATAATCATAAATTATTAGAGCATTACGAACTGCCTTCATCTTTACCTTATATATTACCTCTGCTGCCCATTATTGAAAATGCAGCATTATTCTGATTGGTCAGTTTGTTGCCCATGATTCTGCAGTAATGGGTCGCAAATACACTTTCTTATTAAATGAAGCTATTTAGGTATAGAATTGAAAGAAAGGTTTACAATGTCAGTATGGGCCATTAAGCATCCTACGGCCAGAAAAAAAACTATTCAAATAATAGGCGACGGCTGCGCCTCACACTTTATGTAGTTTTTTCTGACCTCGGACACATATTCGCCCATAAATGACCTGCAAAACCTTTATTTCTTAAATAGGATGTAATTAAATGATTCAACTTACAATAAAATGCTTCATGATGCCCCCTTGCACGTTGATCCCAACCAATCCCTGGGGACCAGGGATTGGCCCCAACAACGCCGAGAGCCGTTCTTCGTTGTATCTGTGCGGTAACGGTCAAAATTAGGAATTAAATATAACCATCTAAATAACGATACAAAGAAAGCTTGTACTGCTGGTTACTAAAATAGTGTTGAGGGCAATTGTTCTTGATCTTTGCCAAATGGTTTAAAATAAGCGACAAATTGGTACTTCCTTGACTTGGCGGAAATCACGTAAGCTGTGACCCAGCGCCCCCTTTATGTTATTAAGGAGCAGGTCTAAACCGAGCTCACTTAAAATGGGATTGCAATTATCTAGGGTGGGTTGGTTGTGTATTCCCGTAGGATTTTATGCTAAAATTGATTTTGGTTGCTGTTTGGGGTTTCAATAGGACTAAACTGTCAGAAAATGGTGGGGTGCAAATTGTCCTACTGATGCCCCCTGAAGAAGGGGGAAAATGTTAGTAAGTCAGGGAAAAATTTAAATCGCGTCAAATTGTGTTTTAATGTTACACTAACGCTAGTCTCGTCATTAATGATTAGAAAAAAGTATATATTTCCTAGGTTCCAACCGTTAGTTAAAGCGGTTATAGCCCCATAATGGTCAAGGTCACCCTGGGGTAAATGCTGCGATGTTGTTGAAGTGGTTGTCAAAATGATTCATTGTGTCATACTGAAAACAGAAAATGCATTTTAATTGATCTTTTGATATACCATTGCGATATCCAGGGAAAGTTCTGGTGACGCCCATAGACCATGTAGACCCTTGCGGCATGTTGCTGTTTTTTTGATACACCAAATGTCACACACTGTAAAAATAAAGACATTTTGGATTCTGTGAGACACTACAAAACAACTTATCACCAGTTTCAACAAAATCTGAGCATGGGTAAATTTTACCCCGGGATGACCTTGAACCATATGGGGCTATAGCGCTGAACTAAAGGTCGGAACCTAGGCAAATATATACTTTTTAATCTATAAGGAGAGAACAAGTTAAGGTACATTAAACCACAAATTTGACTCGATTTAAAATTGTTCCCCTGTAATTAACATTTCCCCCCTTGGGGAAGGGGGCGGCAGTCAGAAATTTGCACCCCATCATTTTCTGAAGATTCTGGGTCCTATTGAATGGAAACCAGCAAGAAGAAAATCAACTTGCACCAAAATCTACGGGAATGTTTCATTGACATACCGGACCCCACTAATAGTGAAACAGCTGATGATTATCCCCCACGATCTGATCATGTTTGGGAATCAAAAACCATTCTGAGCTATGAAAGGGTTTTTTCCATGGTGCGTCGAAATTGGTAACGCTCAAAAAACTAATATAGTATTGTTTGTTTCTCGTATACTCAGTGCTTCTTTATGAATGGAGTAATTCATTTTACAGATTTTTGGTCATAAACCTTGGATTTGTTTTGTGGAGTATTTGAAAGCAAACCGACGATTAAAGTGATGAACGTGATTTTTTTATTTCTGTTACAAAAGGCACGGCTTGAAGACTGGTTAAAGGGCGCACACTACCAAATAATCCTCGCCCTTCAAAATAACCCATTAAAATTGGCTTAATAGAAGTTCATTCCCTTGTGGGTTGTCATGGTTCTGTCTGCCGGAATGCGGGCGCGCGTAGTTTTGACGAAGCAAAAGGAATTGGCAGATAGTTATATCTACATGTATACATTGCCAATACGTACAAAACAAATAGCCGGCAAACACAAACACAGTTCCGAAGCATCATTCCCGCGCATAAAAGGAGAGTAATAGGAAAGATTGTGGCGGACAGTATTTACTGTTTTTCAGCTCCTACGTATCGCGTCCGGTCGAGCTAAAGCAGAATATTATCGAGAGCCAATTACACTACGTGCAGCGGTAGTTTTACCCCTTAAAAACTACCAAACAGTTGAAGGGTTCCAAATACTACTTACTTTTTGATCATCGAATATTAGTAATAATTATACAAAATACCTAACCAATTTCGATCTCGAAATTAGTAACATTTTCAATACTCCTAATTTCGATACCGAAATTACTAGTATTTGAACTACCATATCTCGACGCAGCACCATAGCTGTCCGCAAGCACCGTTTTTGCTGCGTTTTGTCCTCGCCATAAAATAGAAGGGCCTTTGGAGAATGTCACACCAAACGATATTTAGGTCTGGTATACGACTACTACAGAAAGCTATTATAGGTATTATAGTACCATTACACAAAAAGGTGACAGTTACAGATACCAAGACAACTATAGGGGTATTACACTTTAAACATACTTTGGAAAAATTTTCACTGGTATAATAAGTAGCCGTCATTACATTGTAGTGTGAAGAAAATTCTTATATCCCTGTGCCCAAAGCTGGTTTCAGAAAGGGTTATTCTACAGTTGATCAAGAGTTTTGTTCTTCATAGTAATCATATCAAAAAACTAAGTAAAAATGGGAGTAAGTGTTTCCCTCTTTGTCGTTTTTTCGTGTGCATTTGATTCTGTTTCCAAGAGAAAAGGTTTTATTTAAACTCTATTCAACTTCAATCGGGCCGGTTATGGGACGATTTTGATGTCATAAAAAACAGTGTAAATGTATAAAGTCGAGCGTCAGAGTAAATGATGTACTTTCGGAAGTGTTTGATTGGCCCAAAATCAGTTTAAGACCATGAGTAAAAAGGGAAAGTCCCCTCTTATTCTCGATTTGTATCTCTGAATTGAAAGATATGTTGACACACTATGGTGGAAGGGGGCGGCAATTATTTCCAAGGCAAATGACCGAAGTAAAATATTATGTTTGCCGATATGTTGTATTATTGCATGCGGATACTCCAGGTGGTTTAAAAAGACATATTAACGCACTCTCATTATTTTGTGAACACTATTTCAAGTATTTCAAATAAGGTTGGAACTTTCCATTTATTCCATATTTCAAAATATTTGATATGACAGTTGTACCTGCACTCTTATATGGATCTGAAATATGGGGTTACAATAACTATATGAGTATAGAGAGTTCAAGTTAAGGCATGTAAACAAATTCTGGGAGGATCAATGCAAAACTCCCAAACGTTGCAGTTCTGGTCGAATGTGGACGTTACCCACTTTTTTGTAATGTACGCAATTAGGTTGTATTAAAAATATGGGCAACAATATTGCATAAGTCTCAGCTACTTGAGAGATTCTGTGGAAAAATGCCAGGTTTAGAAGCTACTTTGAGATATTCTGTGGAAAAATGCCAGGTTTAGAAGCTTCATGGTGGGGTCTGATTATTGACTGGTTTCATGGAAACCGTGACGGTCTTGAGTGATTGGTGATCCTTCTCAGGTTAATGAGATTAAAGTACTTAAGCATTGTTGCGGTCTTTTGGAGTCGGTCAATGATCGGACTCAGACATGCAGCCTGATTAGCATTAATCAATCAATCAATCAATTGGTTGATTGATATTTGTATGATATCTTGTTATGATAAAAATTCTTATAACAAAACAGAGGATGATTGAATATGTTATGATTTAATATAATATCGTTGTTATGATTACTGTCGACGATAATATCCATATTGATCTGTTAATACCATATCTTATCAATGTGTTAATGAATTGTCCCTGTATATAATTATTATGAATACAAATTTTTGTATTATGGACCGAGGCCTGAAATTACGTGAATAAACCTGAGACTAATATACCTAGAATAAACGGAACCCTGACGAAACTATGCAATTATTTACGAGAGCGACACTCCTGTTGAGGTGTATGTCAGATGAAGCCATTAGTCCCAAATGTATTCTAGCATTGAAGGGGCTGATCCCCGTCGTTTAAGTACATACCTAGGATGCTCTTCAAGCTTCGCCCCTTTTACCTTTCCATGTCATACGTCAGCTGAATGTGATTTGCGCTAAGTGCCCTAACTGGAGAAGTTGTAGTAGCAGTGATCGCTTTTGATCACAACTTGTGACATCTCCACTACTCTGTTATTTTTTTGAGAAGCGAAAAAAAATCCTAATGGTCCCTTCGTCATCTGCTATGTCAACATATGTTCTCAGCAGCAGACAGGAGCGTAACAAGAACTGAGCCTCCGGAGGGGCAAGATCAAGAAGTTTCCCCATTTTTTTCGGCTCGCTTCGCTCGCGGTTAGACCCATATTTTTTTATTGGAGACGGTTCGAAATTATGACGAGGGGGGGGGGAGTAAGCGAAGCAACTTCGACCTGAGCACCCAAAACAACAAACGAGTGTTCTCCTTCCCCTTTCGTATATCTTAGTCTCGTCCAAGGGGTCTTATCGATTGGCACTTCTCTTGCCCACTGCACTTATAGCGTTCCTTATCATTACCCTTTTCTTCTTCTTTTCAACTTCTTCACTTTTCCTTCGCCGTTCGCCCTCTTGTCCCCTTTTTCTCCTTCTTTCGTCCCCATTTTTAGTTCTCCGTCCCCATTTTTAGTTGTCCGGGGGCAGTTGCCCCCCTTGCCCACCCCCCCCCCCCCCCCCCCCCCCCCCCCGCTGGTTACACCAATGGCAGCAAGACTTCGTGACAATCTTCGAGGAATTCGCTGAAAATTCCCCCACTCGTAAAAAAAAAAACGCCAATGAAAAAGGTTGATCTAAACACATACAGGGCTTCCATAGTACGACGCGCAAATTTGTGCTTGAAGTGCTGGAAGGATCGGCCAGCAAATTCAGGAAATGGGTCTTCTTGTATCTTGTTTACCCCCCCCCCTTTTTCCGCCTTAAGAGTTCCATCAATTTTCTTACTTATTAAACCTGCAGTTGGATCTGGCATATTATTGATTTTGTGGTGGTATGCCAAACAGACAGTAGATACGTATTTGATGTGGACGCTGCATATTCTTTTTCGCCGCCAAATATGCACAAAAAGGTACACGTCTTGCAATGTCGCATGGCAAGGTCTCCCGTACCATGGACAAACTTTCATGCAGTTTGCATATGGTCCTTATGGTTCTCTCTGAACTTGCAAGATCTATGAGTTTCATGGCTTCCCCTTCAAGTTGATGCAGCCGGGAAGTGGAGTCATTTCCAAGTTGGCCTATGGAGTTGGCCGTTCTGAAAGCGAGAATGAGAGTCAGCAATTCCGTAGTTACATGGTATTCAAATCGTGCTTATTTTAAGAACACAGTATTGATGAACGATATACCCAAATACACAGAATGACGGCCATATTGAAGACGCCATTAGAGTAGTTCCCCAAAGGGATTCAGGGTAATTTTTGGTTATGATTGGTTGTTAGTACACTATTTCCAAAAATACTAAAAATAGCTTGTAGTACGCGACTTGCCACCTCTGCCCAAAACACCACCCTAATCTGCTCGACTATTAGTTTCCAAAAACATAATGTAGGGTTTGAGGTCAAACTGTACAGGTAAGGGTGCACAATATCGAGCTTCAAAATCCGGGACGCAGAGAGAAATTGCGGGCCCGGGGGGAACCTTGGAGTTACGGGCCCCCCTTTTACCAATTTCGTTTCCCAGAACCCAAGGGGAGAGAGAGATTTAGAAGTTACAGTGCTTGAGAAAGCGGCCATCGCGGGGTTGTTGCTTGTTAATGTAGTGATCGTGTAAGTTGGGTGTTTTGTTTGAATTATTCACATTGTGTTTTTGAGACATCCCAGGGGAGGGTGCGGAGGGTGTGCCCAAGCCTTTGCATGTTTTCACTTTTCCACAACAACTTTCTCATAAAATTTTATAGACACAATATAGAATTTGTAAGTGTTGACTTTTTAATGATAGATGTATATAATACGGTTTTTTAAGTAAAATATACTGATGGTTTTAGTTTTATTTCAATAATATATACCGTTTCACGGAGATTCATATATAAGCGGCCCGGGTGGGTGCCGGCACGAGCGCCGGAAGCCTTGCACTGTTCACTTTCCAAAACACATTTTTCTCATGTATATTTGATCAAACAATTTGAATTGGTAGAAGTCCACTTTTTAATTCATGACCAACCATTTTTATAATAACAACAATCTTAATTGTTTTGTGTAATTTCTCAAACCAATAGAGGCCCTGCACTACATGCATTATAACCGCTGCGTAGCGCGAAAAAATTGAAATTTTATGGTTTTCTCTGTGTCAGTCATTGTCGCAGGAGGGGGAAACGGGTTCCGTGTATCCGCCAATGCTCTCCCTTTCTAGCTCGCTCTCTCGGGGCTCTCCCCTCTCTCTCCGGCTCTCTCCTCCATCCCTCTTTCTCACTTTCTCTTTCCCCCTCTGACTGGTGTCCACCGACCGCAGGGCGGAACTTTTATTGTTTTTACGGGCCCCTATGACCCCGGGCCCCCTAGGTCCCCGGGCCCGGGGTCCTATCAATTCCCCCCTTGACGCCCCCCTCGCCGCGGTACTTGCCCGTGTTAAAGTTCATAATCAGATTAAATGTACTATTTTCACTATAATAACCAATACAGGATTTCAGCCGACCACTAGTACGCTATCTGTTAGTACTTAATTGCTAGTACCAGAATAGATGTATTTTTTTATTCTTTGTTTGATGTTACGAATTACCAAACTCACTGCTTATCTCGTAAACAGCACAAAATCTCGGCGTTGCCGTCGGGTCTGAGATCCGAAAAGGAAATGGCAGAACGGGGGGGGGGGGGAGGCACGGTCCCACACTTTTCAAATTAATTTATGATACCCTTAGGGCGTATCAACGCATGATTAACGATAGTAAAGTCCCGAAAATTGCTCATATAAAGTGCCAAATTGACCGCTCCATCGTTCCTTCCTTCGCCGAGTCGCTGTTTCAACATTTCAATACGTGGATCTGGGTTTCCTACGAAATCATTTTTTTTAACCGAAATTTCCTAGCCACAATGCACAACGATGTACGAGTAGATATGCCACTCACCCAGCCGCTCGGGTTTGTGGCGCCTCCTTTACGCTCATCCTTCGGAGCTTTATTGACATATTGATTTTTTTGATCAGACGTATTGATCATTAGCACTCTAGTGCAATATTTAAGAATACTAACTGGTTATTAATAGTGCATTGAGCAATTTAAAAACAATACAAATCCCATCAAGTCAATTTACCTTGCAACTCCAATGTAAGCGGTGACGCATTTACTGAAACTCAATATAGCAGATTAATTCAATTGTGACGGTTGGGATTAATCATAAATGTGAATATTACAATGAGTACTGCAGGTTTTCAAGGGATAACAGAAAACATAATTGGCTTTGAAAACATAACATCGATTAAACAGATACTTTGGTCCAATTAAAATGCCCTACCTCTGTGTGTTAAAACTTCATGGGGAATATATCATAGTTATTTTGATGTATAAATTAGAAATTTCCTTTTAAATCTAAATTAAAGGGGAAAAATCGGTGGCTGCTTGATTCAAGTACCTGGATAAAAGAAATAATAAGCCTATACGAAATAGAGCCTATAAACCCCATTCAACGCTAAATACGTTTCTATTAGTTCGGCAGAAATTATGAATAATCAAAACCAAGTAATTTTATTGTTAATAATACTGAAGACAAGATAATTGCATAAACTGGTGGATTAATGATTGAATAGATGGGTGCAGGAACGAACAAATATAGAGAGAACATCATGAGCCATTAGTAACTTAGAATCTAAATGTCATAATGACATTGAGCATGTAGATATGTTGATAAAAAATAGAGATAAACTGAATGGGGGGGTGCGGGACTTCGAAAAGTGGACCTTTTTTCGAAAAAGTGGACTTTTTTGGTAAAACTGAAAAATGGACCTAACCCCCCTAAATTGGTCCTTTTTTTGGACTTTTGGACAAATTTCGCGGCAGAAAGTGGACCTTTTAAAAATATTTCTCTAAATTACGCACCCCCCGCACCCCCTGCGTTGTACGGCCCCTGGATTGCAGTTAGGAAATGAGAAGCACCATTCTTCTGGTTGCATGCTTGTGCTTGCTCGCGCTCAGCATTGGGTACGCATCTGTCAACTCTGCATTCAATTTGCCTTGTTTTCCTCCTTTCTTTTTAGTTTAATTATGGTTTTGTTTTAGCACATAGTAATAAAAATAATCTAATTACGCTAATACCATGTCCCTAGGGATGCAGGCTCCATGAAATTGAAAGCTATATATTTATAATATAATTTGATTCCTCAACAAGAAATATCGAGCTTATAGAGCATAATGGCTGATCACGTCATGACTTTGGCTCACTGTTTCCGTATGTGTTGGCTTCAGGGATAATAGTTTTTGTTCTGACCGAACCTCCTGGTATCTTAATCACAGCAAATGGAAAACTCGATGGCACCATTGAATGCACAGAAGAAAGTACTAATACTGGCACTCACTCTATGGGGATTCGTATCCTAATATTCCATACGGTACGAAGTGTACTCTTCAGTGTCCCGCAAACTGTACCTGCAGTCTGAGTGGCTTCAGTGAAGCAGCAATCAAATGCACTAATGGCGTCACCTCTTCAGTTCAAATTCCGTTATCCTTCTAACGTAGCCATTTGAGCTGGGTCAACAGCACATTGTACGATATCGGTAAAGACGCTTTGACAGGTTTTAGTGACTCTTTGGATAACATTGCATTTGAGTAGAACATTTAAAGAAGCTCATTCTGTTTGTTTAATGGTTGATCAAGCTGATGGGGTTATCAGTGTCTAACAATAATTTGCAAGTGATTCAGCCTGCGTGTTTGAAGGATTGCCTAGCCGACGAGCTTGTCCCTGCCAGACATGATTGCGTGTAGATCCAGCCTACGTTGCTCGAAGATTGACCAGTCTGGTGGTGTTATCCCGCGTTATAATGCATTGAAAATCAGCTTATCTGTTTTGGAGATTTGAGAAATCGACGCACTGCTATTGTCTCATAAACAAGTCTAAGTAGCTTCCGTCCTAATGTTTTCGTAATCGAACAGTCTTTGATGTTCTTGACCTTTCTGCAATGAACTTCACCATCTTCCATCAGCATTTTTCACTCTTTGCTGCGTTACATTACCTGAACCTGTCAGAAAATTTACCTTAATGACGATGGACAACCTTTTACAGATGTTTACCCATCTTCGATATCTAGCAATCTTACACAAAACCCTCTCCTCTGGATCAAGAATAGTGCATTGGAAGGATTAAATGCACCACATATTTGTTACATTTGCTGTTTGTTGGCTTTGTTCAAGTTAATTAGGCAATATGTACAAGCGTGCGCCAAAGTCTCCCTGTTCTAACAGTGGGTCGCTTGTAGCATATAGTCCTTAAGATTGAATTTGGGTATGAGATATTCTAGCATTTTGGGAACATTATGGCATTATTACTCCCCGGATATCAAACTAGGCTGCAAACAAGAAAGTTCACTTGCTCTAGGGGGGGGGGGGGTGATCACAATCTCTCAATATCAGATCTCCTTATGGGCCTGTAACCTGCTTATTTACTCTCAGGCTGATCTTTATTTTAGAGATTATTTTCCATCCCATTCGGAAGTATGGGTAACAGTGCTCTCCCTGTAGGATAACTTGATCCCTCGCTGTATTATCCAGCGAGGCTTCAGTTTTCTTCCTAGACACTGATTCATATTGACAGATTTTTTTTGGGGTTACTTACCTTTAATTTCGTCGCTTGGTACAAAATCGTTTCGAATTGTAGTGTCCTCCGCTGTGGGGGTCGCATTTGTATCAGTGTCACATCTTTCATATTACCAGAAATTGATTCTGATATCTATGAGGTATCTGAGATTTGTGTGGTCTTCCAATTTTCTAGAAGTTTATCCATGACACAAATCAAACATCTGTTCGCCAGTCTAGTAGGTACTCGGGCGATGGCATAGTAAAGCAATTTGTTCTCGAAGGCCACAAGTGTCCATGTTTTTCTATTGCCATTTTTATCGGCCTCAACCTTGTATTTTTTTTGGTTAGAGGGTTCTGTTATACCAGCCATTTTTATTTCGTAGAAACACTAAAAAATCCGGTCTTGTTAAAATTTCTGATTATGAAATTCGTATGGGCCAGAAAATGTCACTTCATAGTGGTTAACCGATTTTTGTTGCTGGGTACCATTGGGGTTCTTGTCTATCCTTGTACGGCCATGTGGTTGAGGTTAGACCTGTTGCCTATGCCTGGATAGCGACATTTATCTTGCCTATCAATTCCTTCCATCAATCCATTCTTGTATACTTTAGGTGCCATCATTTCTAACAGTATATTCACAGATGGCGGAATCCAACAGAAATGAAGTATCAAATGAGGAAAGTGCTAGGCAACAATTGAATACTCATGAGATGTAATAAATTGAAATATTACCCAGAGGTTGAGGAAGCAATGTCCAGACTGCTTACGAAGAAGATTATTGGAGATTGGATAGAGAATATAACAGCTGAACAATGAATCGGATGGGTGATCCAAATTCAAATTTTTTAAGAAAAACAAAAGAAGGATGAAATTGGCCAGAGAAGTCAGTCATGCAGTCCCTAAAATGTCCACCATATCAATGCGAACTCATCCATTGAACTTTATATAGACAAGAGACTCTACCGTATTGATAAGGAAGCAAAATGTTGAGGAAGCCTCATAATAACACGGTACACTCATCTGGAACAAATTTCATCGCTTTTAAAAGTACAACAGAAATGTTAACTTACCAGCATTTGTTTACGCCCATCCTCTGTCGAAGTTAGTTCCGTTCATTATGACTTCATAAAAAATCGAGACTGATAAATGGTTTAAATGAAGTTTCACATCATTTCTTTGCAAATGAGGTTTATTGTATTCACAGAAGGTTGTGCACAGACCATGCAAAAAATTAAAGTACATTGTTAAGATGTGTGTAAGCTGACTGTTTAAGATGTTCAAAAGGATTTATATGTGTCATATAGTGCTAAGTTTATTTTTGGTCTAAAAAAAAAAACAATATGTTTACGCCTTTTAAGAAATGTTTTGCAAATCGCTATAGTATTGATTTTGAAAGAGCCTTTTGTTCACTAATTTGGAAAGTGGGCTCTATTATTCTTATAAGTGCTTGATTATGTTTTCTTTAAAAGTTTCGAAAAAGAAAACCTGATTTTTTGCTTTGGGAGAAAGTGTTGAAAAATTACTCAAAGCGATGGTTTTGAAGAGCGTGTCGACTTTTAGCGTGTTATTTCAAGAGCATGTGTTTGTTTAGCTTGGGAGAAAAAATGTGAAATTAAAAGTGAGTATTTCAAAAAAGTCTTTAAAGATTTTTAAAGGGTTTGTTGGTCTTATAATAGCGCCTGAGTATTTGGTATATCTTTAGAAATATTTGAAAAAGCAAAAAATCTAAAAAGGGGCCTGCGATATTTTTGCTGTTTGGACAAGTGTTAAACGCTAAGTGTTCATTGCAAAAAGCTAAATAAATTATGCAATGTAACTTAAGGGTGGATCGACAACCTCGTCCCCTCACTTTACTCCATACAATGAGATTTGGGGTATGGGAATAAATTCATATTTTCCTACTACTCCAGTGAAATTTATAGGCCCTAGTAATGTGTTCCTTTTGATTTAAGAACAAAAACGTCTCCATTTGGTATAACCAAGTTATTAACACACCCTGTCTAAGGGCCAATTTATACACATTTTTGCTGGTACTCTCCAAACGGCTGACGCGATAATATTGGGTCATTTGGGGCAATTCCGTGACCGTGGAGAGCCTAGCCCATTTCTCATGAATTTGTCTCTATGAAGGTGATTAGGACGGTATTACACTGATGAATAGTTATTTTTTTATTGAGGTTTTAATTATAGGCCTATTATAATACACATAAAAATATTTCTGTCATTTGATTGGGGGATAATATATCATTGACATAATATTTGAGACTAGTTCCCCAAAATTTCACAGGAGGGAAAAAGGTTCCCATAAAAAGCTACTATTCCCCTGTCCCGGGGAAATAATCATTTTATGGACTTTTTCCCTGCATTGGTAGCTTGGACTAGGCTTGAGTTGTGGTGGCAGCTATCTTGACGAGCCTTGGCAAGTTTTTCAAATGACAGAAATTTTTATATATGTTATATAAACCAAATATTGACTGCGCTATATTCGTGAAATAGTGCAAATACCCCCCTCGGTGACTGATACCCGTGGCCACTAGTTTCCCTCGACCTCGGCCTTGGGAAAATAGTAAGGTCCCGGTCTCCAGTCCCGCGGGTAGTTTATTTTGGCCCATTTCCCTCATGAGCAGTCAATATTGTATACTTATAGTTTAACTAATATCGTCGGCTGATGCAAACCAACGTAAGGGTACTTGACCTATTTTATAGGAAGGACATTTTTGTGTTTCTATTGGCTTCTAAGCTGGTTTGTCCCATAGTTATAGCGTTAACAAATAGAATATTTTTGTATGATTAAATGAAATGTTTCTCCTCTATAAACGTAGTTAAATATTTATTTACAAAAGGAAGAGAATAAATTGAAATCCAGCATTTTCTTGTTAATGCAAGACCAACGTAAGTTGCATAACATTTTTGTCCCTTTTCAGAGCAAGACCACTTGGAGTGCAGCACTATATACGTTGGTCCTTGCAACTGAAAAGTGCAAAATATTTCATGCAAGATCAACGTCAAGGCCACTTACGTTGGTCCTTGCACTAAACAGAAACAATCAATGACCGAAAACAAATGTAAGTGGCACCTACGTTTGTTTTGCATTAAGCGGAAAAGCTCATTAATTTAAACGTTTTAATCACTTAAATATCTTCACAAAGTATAAATTATGCGCGAATACCTCCTCTTTCACAATTCACCAAAAAACTCAATTTCAACAAAAATGTCACTTACGTTGGTCTTGCACTCAGCCGACGATATAGGCCTATGCTTTTTGGTTTTAATTTGTGCGCATTTCCACAATATGGAAATTTAGCAATGTTTATAACCCACGCAGGCACACACCATCCATGGCATGTTTGCTGCGTTACGCAATAATATATCCAAGGCCTAGCTCTGCCACAGTTTCAAAATGTACCTGGTTAAAGTGGCGAAATACCAACGATGCCTAGAAAATCTAGCCGCAGTGCTGAAATATACGCCTAGAACGTTCCAAAATACTCCTCAGGCCTACCAAATGTTGTCTAGCACACCCATCGGTTCTAGGGTGAACAGGTCCAAGACTAGGCCAGCCGCTAGCCGTAATAAATTTTGGTACCTACAAAATCAACAAAATGTGCAAGAACTTTAGTCTGTATCGAAGTGTAGCCTTACAGATCAGGCCGACATTGTAATCGCATGTAGCAAGTTAAGTACATTTTACTTGTATTAACTTCACAATATCCATCTGTCTTTGACTCGTGAAACCACAGACGTGTATCCATTTTCCACGCTGAAGGCTAAAAGCCTGAAAACAAATAATTATCTTTTATAGCTTATATAATTGGATTTGTTCCTGTTTTATGTTAACTTTATGGTTATACATACATGTGTGAATTAGGGATTCATTTATGGGATTTTGGGTATGAAAGCTTGTTTATGCCCGAGGGCGTAAACAACGTCCATGTCCAAAATCCTATGAACGAAACCCGTTCATGTTTACGTACTTTCTGCTAACTATTACTTACAAAATTTTAAATTATTAAATATCAAAAGTAAACTCGGCCTGAAATTGCATGATTTTTGACCATTTTCGGCATTCGTCACGGCGGCCATGCATAAACGCTTGTTTAGACATGGTCATGTGACGCATATTGACCAATCGCGTACGACGTTACATACGAGGTGAATTTTTATTCTGTTCATACCTGTGGCATCTTTGAACTCTCGGTAAGGCGAGTAATCCACTGATCACAATACGATCTCTTTTTGTGCTTGAACACGACTCAAATGCACAGATCAAGGTATGTCATGGTGCATTATGGTACAATATATGTGTACGGTACACCGTACAGTATTGAAAGTTAAAATAACGGTTACCGCGATAGTTAAATCACCAGAAATAGTTGCCTAAATGGTTTTCTAATAATCACAATATTTTATATCAGGTAAATTAAGTATGATTTTAAAGAAATTCCTCTATGGTTTAAAACGTGCGATTTTAGGGTGCACTATTTTCTTTCGTGATTGTGCACGAAATTCTACTATAAATGTCGACCAGTTTGAAACGTGATGACGCCACTGTTAACTTGAGATGACACGCACTATACAATCGACTATGATTTGTGGCGCTTTATGTATCAGAATCGACTATAGCCACTATCTATACAGTTTTACCCACCTCTTTCACCCGGCAAGGCCTGCCTATATAATAGCGCCAGTTGACCAAAGTGAAGTCGTTGCTCTAAAGCATTGCAACGGCATTTTGTGGGCAAATTATGGTCACTGTTATTGCAAATTAAATACATGAAAATTGATTTATGCATTTCAATTTATATTGGGGATTGGCGAAGATTGTTTAAATGGCCTGCACGCTTGTGGGGTGCAGGGCATATAGGGGTCTAAGGTCATCTAAAAACACAATTAACAGGTTATTATTTAAACAAATATGTATACTATTGTATGAGCTTCATGTACCGTTGGTGCTCTAGTTATGTTTTGTATTTTGCTCACTCTGTACTTTACAAAATTGGGCGTCAAAATAAATTTGTCAATCTGACGTGTTTTGTGGATTTTATTCTACCTAATTGTCTGACGTTTTGATTAGTGAGTGGATAGATGATATCATCACATATCAGATCTAATTAGCCAAAATTGGCTCATATATACCTGGAAGAGCTGCAAGGAGATAGTGTTAATTTTTGTTTTTGTTGTTGTTAAATGTTATGCTTCTAATTATTATTATTGCAAAAAAGTTAAAATGTATATATATATATATATATATATATATATATATATATATTTCAGGAAGTATATTCATATGTGTTATATAATTGCAAAGATGTTGAATAACTTGACAGGCATGGAGTTTTTGCTGTATTGAAGCATGCAGAGCCTTGGTCATAACAATTTTTCATGACAATTGAAAATGATGAACAGTGCTAAAATTACTTAATGGTTGTGATAAAAAAAAAAAAAAAAAAAAAAAAAAAAATAAAATATATATATATATATATATATATATATATATATATATATATATATATATATATATATATATATATATATATATATATATATATTATAAATCTACAAATAGTATATTAGGGAGACAGTTGAATAATTCATTAGGTTATAATGAGCTCTTATAGTTATTAAAAAAAAAAAAAAAAAAAAAGTTATTTAAATTAATTAATATTCATATCCTTTGTTATTCTAGTGGATTACCCTTCATTTGCATAAATTAATATTCATATCCTTTGACGGAATAAACCGCAATTCTAAGGAAACGTTAGGGAGACTGTAAACGTCTCCCTAACGTATTCATGAGTACATAACAAAGATCAGTGTCTCCCTAAGGTAGGATATAGGGTTATACAGAAAACAGGAATGTATTTGACGAAACAAACATAATTATAACCGGATCTATATAAAACTGTCATGTTACAAAAAAAAAAAAAAATAAGGAAGTATATTTCATATTGGTATATAATATAATATAGATGTGGAATAAATTGACAGACATGGAGTTTTTGCTGTATTAAAGCCTGAAGAAGCCTTGGTATAAACATGTTTCATGGCCAATTGAAAATGAAGAACAGTGCTAAAATTACGTGATGGTTGTGATGAACATGGAATAAAATATGTATGCAAACACAAAATTAGTTTTTGTGTAAGTAATATGATTATCAGGGTGAGAGAGATTGTAATTTCAGTGTTTTAAATCACATTTATATTGGAGCTGTACAGTTTCTATTTCCACGGGTTTAAGTGGGGTCAAATATCAGGACAGTGGGCGATTAGTGCACAGTCAATGCCTTGGTTATATTCATTGCATATCAGAAATATTGACAATTCTTGACAGCTGACATCACTTATGATGGTGGACTATTTAGGTACTACAGAAAACTTGAACAAGAGTATAGTGAACTTGAGTAAGTTTACGATACCACTATATTTATACCATCAGTTTCAATAAAATACATACATAGCCTTATTTGTTTGGAAAATGTTATTTATATCTCAAGTCTTGGTATTTTGGATGTGTTTCAAATAAATTCTGCAATTGCGTGGGGCATACATTGGGCCCAGCACAAACATGTTAGTATGTTTCTTGTATTTTAAACTAATTGAGATCACGAGAAGCCTGCACACAAAGTTGTTTTATATAGATAAGATTTGACAGGCCAGGTCGTTGGCTCAAACAACCCAGGGGTTAGCACTGTAACCAGGACCAGTAACAATGCGTCACTTTCCAACAACACAAACATAGGGTGTTCAAAATACATCAGACGTAAAGAACCTGTATACAATCGCACAACAAAATCTAAAAAACGCATAAAACATACTATATTACAGACCTTACTTTGATTTTAGGAATGTTTCTTATCTCTACGATGGAGGGGGAGCAGGGGTAGCGGCTATACACGTCTTTGGTCTGGAAAAAGTTGGCCATGGTTTTGCAATAAAGAAAAATAATTAAGACTAGAATTTCGCGTGGGCCGCCCCATGACCTTTGACCCTGGCACGTGACCTTTGATCTCATCAACATATGAGGGATCGCATGGTGCACCTATGACAAAAGTTTGGTTCCAATTGAACTTCAAGTTTTCAATTTAGATCAATTTTACATTTTTAGCCCATTTTTCAACTTGACCTCACATGACCTTTGACCTTTCAACATGACCGTTGACCTCATCAACATATGAGGGATCCCATTGTGCACCTATGACAGAAGTTTGGTTCCAATTGAAGTTAAACTTTTCAATTGAGGTCAATTTTAAAAAAAACTTAACAATTTGAGACACACACATACATTCACATACACACGCACAAGGGATTGCTAAGTGGTCCTGCCAGCTATAGCTGGCGGCCCACAAAGATACATTCCACAAAATAGGCTAACATAAAAATATGTTAAATTTTTTGGTGGGTCATGATAACTCGTGTATTTTTACAGTGTCTTACTTTTCTTAACTTACTCATACCTCCTCCTCTAGTAGAAGTATACATTATAATGAACGGTCCTTTGCCTGTTAGGCCAAGATTATTCAATCAAATTAACTTAATTAGCAAGAAATTATGAAATAAAATTAGATTAAGAAAGTGGAATAGAAAGTATTAATATTGAATCAAAGCGCTAATTTTACAATGAACGTGCAAAATGAAATCTGATGATGATGTAACCTTGGTGTTAACAAGCATAGACCCTCAGGTTAGCGCTTGTTTTTTTTTTTAAATTTTGTTTGTTTGTTTGTATGCATGCATATTTTTCCATGCAAGAAAGTGCAACAAAGTTCTCGTTGGGAACGCACCAGGGTCTGTAGAATCAGGCCCACATAATATCTTGGTGACACAATAGCCATTCTCTTTCTGGTACAGTTCAGTAGTTTTGCGTTATCGCAAAAGTCCTTTTTTGGCTAGACCGGCCGATTCATTTGTAGAACGAAACTTGGAGAAATACTGAAATAAAACTGCAGCTATATAACAATAGTCCATGTACAGGTACTCAGTGCATTGAAGTAAACTCTGGTCACTGGTATAGAACAGATCCTGTTTCCTATTTTTACATTAACTTTTGTTTTTCTAAAGGCACCGAATTTTATTTTATTTAATATTACAACGTATAACATAAGATTTTATAACTAAAATGTTATACAAGTTCTCCACCTTCTGTTTGAGAGGTCTACGTGGTGAAATACCCTGGCATATACACACACCTAATAGTCTTCTCACTGGCAGTGGTACACCATTTGTCATCTTACACACACTGATGATGAAGTAATCCGAAAACATTTGTGTATAAATCTTCCTCCGGCCTCAATTATTTCGCAGTATATTCTATTTTTCTTTGAAGCTCATCCTATTGAGATCGAGATTATCGGTTTCTGATTACAGTGTCAGACTTGGGCTCCTCTATATGTTCATATCTGAATATGACGAGAAAATGTATGCTCATCTTAGGGAGCGGTCATTATTTATGCGGGGGGGTGGATGATTTCAACTTTTTTTCGGCAAAAATTTTTCGCGTTCCCCCCCCCCTCGCTTCCGTTCAAAAATTTCACGTTCCCCCCTTGATCATGTTGATTTCCCATTTAAAAGTTCATGTTCCCCTCTCTCGCGTTGATGAAAAATTTCACGTTCCCCTCTCTCTCTTACAAAAATTTTTCGGGTTCCCCCCCCCCTCAAATCCTCCATTCCCCTCTGGCGTAAATAATTACCCCTCCCTTAGTGACACCGAAACTTGGAGAAAGATCCCACAACAGAGAATTAGTTACCATCTTGCAAAGGCTGGAGAAAGAACGAAAGACATGAAATAAAGATAACACATTCTTGTATCCTTCTACTGAAAACATCACACGCATGTATGGTTCTCGAAAAATTCACAAAGACAGTACTCCGTTACGTACGATCGTGGTTTTCACTGGCTCCATGTAGGTTACAATGTTGCTACGTCCCTGGCTGATATTCGTGTTCCCATCGTTTGACAAAGTGAAAATTACGTGTTGAACTCAAAATTTCTCGATGATCAACTTAAATACATCACCGTTGAGGAAGACGAGATACTTAATTCACACGATGTAGTGGCTTTGTTCACCAACACTCCCATAGACCTAACTCTGCAGATTATTCGTGACAAACTAGTACATGATCGCGATCTTAAGGACAGGCCATTACTTTCCGTCGATGACATCATTGGACTAGTCGATTTTAGCCTCTCGAGAGTCGCATATTTTATCTACGATGCATGTACCGTTAACCGACAACGATTCGGCGTGGCCATAGGGAGTCCCTTGAGTCCCATCGGTTGTAACATCTTTATGGAATGGCTAGAAAATAAAGCTATCGCCACTGCCCCATCACGTGTCATCCTCGTTTTTTTGGAGTAGGGATATGTAGACGATGTTCTTGAGATTGCTCGCAGAGGTGAGATTGACAATCTAACTGAGCACCTCGATAATGTTGACCCTTCAAACAGCATAACCCTATGAGGGAGAACAAGGTGGAGGCTGGAGCTATCCCTTTTCGTGACACGCTTATCGGGAGGAAATCTGACGGTACGGTGAAGTTATGTATCTACAGAAAGAATACTCACCCCAACCAATATCTTCAATTCTCCTCCCACCATTCTCTTCACCATAAACTGATTGTGATCAGAATTGTCCGTGACAGAAGCGACTCCATCGTTACAGAAGCAGAAGACAGGGGAGCGGAACATTTGCCAATTAGCTTTCGCGGCTTGTGGCTATTCAAGGACCTTGTAATAGTACCTTATGACCAAGGACTATCAGAGCGTGTGACGAGAGTTTTGAAAAAGAATGGCTTCTCTGCGGCGGCGTTAAACCTAACCGAACCCTGCACAGCTTGTTAGTTTATCCAAGGACAAACTTGAAACAACACAGAAAGCAGAGGCTATGAAATCCAGTGTTCGGAGTGCCGTAAATCGTACATTGGCGAAACCGCCCGACCCTTTGCAGTCAGGTTGGCGGAACCCCCAGAGAAGTCCAGGCATTACACCAGATCTATACGCAAAGTAGTTCTATGACAGAGCAACACCAATCAGCCATCACAGTTCATGTATAGCCCCAACTAAACACTATCAACTGGAAGGAAGCAAAAGTCAGAGCTCGCGAAGCGGACAAGTGTACCGGGTGACTCAAAGAAGCCATTTGGATACGTAGAGGAGGAAACATACTAACAGTGGGTACGAGGCTAACACATCATACACTGGAACATATATACATTTAGACAGCACATTCTAACACTCTAACAGACTTTCAACAAGGCCGAGGGATCTACAAGTTACATAATATTTTTGATCGAATCATCCTCACGACGCCTTCAATAGCTTTCAATGGCAACCAATAAAGGAGTTGTGATGAGTGGATTGGATTGTCAGTGTGAGGAATTGGCTAGAGTAGCAGTGAAAATGTCACTAAAATGTGAGTAACACCTTTCTTGGATTCGACAATATGAATTAATCAACTATATTTGTTTTAATCCTCGCGCAAACCTGAAGGGGCGTCTTTTGGGGTTTTTCCTTTTTTGCATCACTTTTTTATATAAAAATAGTTGACGTGTTTATATATATCTTGCGTCATGGTAATCCACTACACTGTTAAAATGATCTTAAAATAACGGCGTTTTGACTGTTAGCCGGGACTCAAAATGTGCAAATAACTGTAAAAAGGGGACTCGAAACGTGCTCGTTCGTTCGTGCAAGTCCAAAATCACAGTGGAAGATCCGTCTTTAACCAGCTGATAGTTTCATCATCCAGGTTGATCAGGCCTGGAATTCCTCTTGGGGACTTGTAGACCTCACAGTCATCTATGATGTGGCTAATGGTTTGTGGCTCTCCACAATCGCAGTTTGGTGAAGGTTCTACTCCGATCTTGTGAAGGAAGTTCTTTGTACGACCAACGCCAGTTCTGAGTCTGTTGAGGTTGGCCCATGCTTTCCTATCAAGGTCACAGCCTTTGGGCTTGCTAGATGGGCTGTCCACAAACTGCTTTAGGTTCAAAGTAGAGGATGACCATTGCTCATACGTGCAAAATACTCGAAACGTGCAAATGACTGTAAAAAAACGTGATTTTAACTGTTGTGAGTCCCAGCTGCCAGTCAAAACGCTGTTATTTTAATGAACATTTTTAACAGTGTAGAAAAGCAAAGGTATAATAAAATAGTGCCCGACACGTACGAATGGTTGATTCTTGGGCTCAATTCCAACCACGATGATATTACAGTACGCACCCTATATGTTTCGGCTGGGTCCTGACAAAGTTTATATTCACTCGCATTGTTTTGTGTGAGTGAACGTATAATCACTGGAGCGTATGTGATTGGGGCTACAGTCATTATTGTGACGGGGAGTTTAGACATTTTTGTTTTCAAGAATTCTTACAATAACATGATCTTATATATCAAAGAGATATTAAAATGTGTTGTAGGATTGAATAAATGCGTAGTTTTAAACCACCAGAAAACCCGATTTATTACTTGACTCTAGAATTATAGATAGAAAATTATTCCTCCCCTTCAAATAATGCGCATTGCTTTAAGTTTTGTTTACTTAATTTGAAGGTCACACTTCAGTAATATTTTGCAAAGTGGACGTAAAGTCGTCGTGAAATGCTTTTGGCACAGCCATAGCTAGCCATGACTTTGTGGCATTCACCCGGTATATATTTCAAGTTGTTACCTAGTTACTGCGACTTGTGGTTACTGGCGTATTATCTTTAAAAAAACATACCATCGTACGCTAACATAAAGCTGGATAAGAGGTGCTGAAAATGGAATGGGACGACCCAAATGACCGTTAACGTTTTGCTGCCTTCCAGTTGAATTTGAATTTTCAACAGCGTGACCGGCCGGCGGCCAGATTGGCAGGCACCTAACTTTTGATCTTCTGATAGTGACTGACAGCGGTTTCGTGCAAATTGTGTAGACTTATAATTCTACAACTACAACTACAAGTTATTATTCTACAACTACAACTTATTAAAGCTACAACTTTTAGATAAAATGGCTGAAATGGCTGACGGTGATAATACTGATGAGATGGGGATGCAGGTAAAACTTAGCTTTGATTTGGTTTTGTTTGTTTAGATAAATAACATATTCATTGAAAACATGTATAAGTGAAATTGTGTTTCCCAATACAATGACTATTGAATATGTTGTAGAAGAATGGCGTGACAAAGAGGCACGAAAGAAGGTAGAATATAAATAGATAAATAATCAAGAGCATCTATGGGACGATAGGGAAATCCCACACAATAATTTCTTGCAATAAATTAGTGTAGAACTTGAATCAAACTTAGAGTTTTTTAGTAAGTTTGACTTCCAAAAGTGTTCATCTCTGTACCCAAAGAAAACGTGAAATTACACAACTTATGTAAACTTAGGACCTCATAAGAATGAAGTAAAACATTTTACCTATTTAAATTAAATTTCTAAATGATTCTGTAAATATTACAGTGAGTGAGTTTACCTAATTATTATGAAGTTTTATTCTTACATATTGATCTTGTTCATATTGTTGTTGTCGTCCATTCGCCGAAACAAAAATACAAAAGAAAGAAAAATGATTTCTCTTAATTCACGCGATACTTCAGGAAATAGCACCTCTTTGCAGGGACATTGAACATGCTGAAAATGGCTATTGTGCCGCAAATACTGACTTTGAGGTTGTTGAAATTGCGTCAACCATACCTCCCAACCTTCAAGGCTATTGTTTTACACCAAACATATGAACTGGTAATTTGAGTAGAGTTGTAAGTTTGTTTACAGCACTGTACAAGCGTTCATGAACGCTCTCCGAAACTGTGCATTTAGGTTAATATGTTAAGCTTAAGAAATGTTGTACAATTATCGCGAAAGGTTAAGATTAATATCGCAGGCGGTGCATCAATATGCAAAAAAAATCCTTTTATTTACTATGTTTCACTCCATCCTTAATTCAGAGTCTCCGCCAAGTTACATCTAACAATTACGACCCAGAAGAAAGTGCTCCTGAGTGTGGATGGTTGACTTGGAGACCTAGGCTTCTGAACTTCTGCAACACAAGTCGCTGGCTTCTCTTCTGCCTGACTAGTTTAGCGTTTTTTGCCGGTACCAGTATCAATGGATTCACCAATGTATCCATCACAAGCATTGAAAGACGATTTCAGCTCTCTAGCTCACAGACTGCTCTCTTACCAGTCATGTATGAGATATTTTCATCTGTTCTTATCATCGTCATTGGCTATTTCTTTGCTCATGGCAACAAGCCCAGGTGGATTGCATCTGGAGGAGTCGTTGTAGGTGTTGGTTGCGTTGTCTATGCTCTTCCTCATTTCCTGACTGGCGTTTATTTATATTCCAAAGAGGGGGGAAACAATACAGATAACTTACTCTTATGTCCAAATGAAGAAAATGCGACATCGTGTGGTGATGAATCTTCAACTGGGGGGAAATCTATATCGGCGCTTTCAAAATACTGGTACGTTTTTTTGCTGGGGCAGGTCTTACTGGGTGTGGGTAACGCTCCGGCCAACGCACTTCAGAAAGTGTTCTTGGATGAGAGTGTCAAAGCCAAGAACATAGGCTTGTATTTAGGTAAGTATTGTATCCACATTTTTTTCTCGCAAAATTAATGTGGCAAGAAACATTTCAAAGATACTGAAATAATCGTACACTAAATCACTAACACACAGTTGAAAACAAAAAATGTTTTAATCTCTCTATCTGGAGTAGTTTTTCGATTTTTTCTCAGTTACGTCATTTTACATAATGTTATAGATACTTTTACGTTATGCACATTCCAGAGCGTTTAGATGGCATTGTGTTATAGCTTTGCCTTGAAAAAGAAAATATATTGCATTGCTTTTCACTCAGACAGGCAGAACCTTTGGCCATGTGATGTCGATAATATTCTCTTTATCGCACCGGGAGAGTCGTGATAAAGCTCTTGACCTTCTTGATAAGGAGATCTGTAAATATCGTTTTATTTTTGTGTGTTCTGCAAGAGGGCACATAATTGCTTTGGGAGTGTGTGTCTCTCTCTGTGTGTTTGTGTCCGTGGAGTTGTGTATCTGTGTGTCTGTGGTAAAAATGTTGACCCAAATGTTAACCCTGAACATAATTGCCTTTTGTTTCCACATACATTTCCTTGCATGTAATGGTCCATAGTTACCCCTCTCACGAGTGGGGTCAAAGGTTATCTAGTGGTCATTAGAAGTGATGAACCAAAAATGGTCATCATTATAAAATTGTTTGGTGTATCGACATATGTCGATCACTTGCACACAATGATCCTTGGGTAGTGTCCCACATGTTGGTGACCTCATGTGACCCGGATGTGACCTTTGTGGAACCAAAAATAGTAAGAATTATAAAATTGGAAAACAAGCATTTGCTCACAACACAAAACCGCAAGATCGGAATCAACTCAACTTTTGTAAATAAGCTTTTCTCAATGATATATAGTGAACAATGAATAAAACAGAAGTTGTTGGGGTTCTGGGGACGAAGCTACACTGTTAAAAATTCCTGTTATTTAATGGTAACATACAGGAATCCTGCTGCCGGTATTCTACCGTTAAATAACAACAACCCTAAAGATGAATTTGCCGTTTTGATTGAAGAGAAATCTTGATGTTTTATCGATGTTTGTATGAAGAAAACACATATTTTGTGTTAAAGTCATTAAAATATTAACATATTTTGTGTTAAAGTCATTAAAATGCTCAAGAGTCTCTTAAATACAGTAAATTTACTTTCTACGATGCACCGTATTTTAAAGGTAGAATACTGGCAGCTGGGATTCCGGTATTCTACCGTTATAAAAACGTTATTTTTTCTAACAGTGTATTAGCGATGGCCATGGACCTTTAAATAACAAGATAATTAAATAGGATGTCAATTCCAAAGTAACTTGGAACAGACAGTTTTTGTTATGTATATGGACTACGGAAATGAAACGGAAATACCTGTCCGTTTACGTTGTCCTCTATAGAACTTGTTGAAATGTCCTCAAAACAGTACATATTCTTGGGTCGTTTTATCGTTTCAATCTCGATAACACCAACCTAGACAAAACTGTCTTGTAAAATAATAGATCACCTAAATATATACTGCCGAGGAAAGCGTAGCTGCCTATATACATACACCGCCGATATTATATCACCATTTCATACATCGTCATTTGTACATTGAATCAATTAAATAGAACGAGAGGAAGGAGGGAAAAGAGAGTGAGAGAAAGGAGGGAGAAAGAAAGTGAGAGAAAAAAGAGAAAGAAACGCAAACAGGAGACAGTGGACAGGCGACGGAAACACAATGTTGGGCATAGGGAATAACAAGTGGGTGGGGAGGAGGAGAGAGTCCCCTCATAAAAAACAATCAGAAGTAAAATCAGGAGTCAGGTAAAGAATATAGGGTTAAATATCAGTTGGATCAAAGGAACAACTTAGATGTACAAGACATACTTGGTGTTAACACTCCAATGTGAACGAACGCAATTGATGACATTAGATTAGTTGAAATTGGGAAGTTCATAAAGCTGAATAATTTCTTATTAAAATAAGACCAAATTTGAGTCTGTGTGATAAAACAATATGTGCCTTCAAAGACATAAAACACGATCCTAAGCCCCTATGATGTTATTCAGAATCTTGATTCTTGTAATGCATCAAATTGCACAGAACATGTAAGAAATTGTAGACTAAAGTAGTACGTGTACAATGTGAAAAATGATCATTCAAAATAATTGCGTTTTGGCTGGCAGCTGGGACTCCCAACAGTTAAAATGAGTTTTTTTTACAGTTATTTGCACGTTTCCAGTCCCGACAGCGACTGACAGTTAAAACGCCGTTTTTAAGAACATTTTAACAGTGTACCTAGGTATTGCACAGAACAGAAAGTGTAGATTAAAGAAGTACATTTACCCGGGGACCTTTCAGGGTACCCTTCAGAATTAATGGCCCACAGCAGACTTGAAATGGCCAACTATCGCTATTAAATTGTTAGAACCCTTTGTGCAGAAATACATTGGAAATTGACGGTGAGGCCTAGCAAATACATATATATCGGACCTGGCCCACGGCAGATTGAAAATGAGCAAATATCGCTTTATTAAATTGTTAGAACCCTTTGTGCACAAATAGACGGTGAGACCTGGCAATTATTTCGTACCTAGCACTACTTCTGATACTTAAGTTCTACTGGATTTGGACATATTTGCCCCAAGGCAAAGACAGATTAGTCTTGGTCAAAATTCCTTCAAAGACTGTCTCTTAGGAAACAAAACCTGAATGAACAGGAGTCTTATGACTTACCCGATGCTTTAGGAGAGGGTTATACAAACGGATACAAACATTAGCCAAGATTAGACAAGCCATTATAGTGCAAGAAAGTTGTTTTTGACCTAAATAAATTTGCAACAGAAACAATTTTTGTGTTATCATTCATTTGCTCTGCATTTGACATTTTAGTATGTAAATTAGATGGTAAGTATTATATAACGACCCCATAGGTTATGTAGACCATTATATTGTTTCATTTTGACCTCAAATTACGTGACCAAATGGTAAAATGAGTGCAAGCATTATATTTTCTAGTCCTTTGGGACTATATGAATAATTTGGGACCATTTTGAAAAGAATGGGAGCATTCTGAAAATGTTACCCCAGGATGACCTTAAACATTTATTGCCCTATAACTATTAAACTATAACCCACAGTTAGGACAAACTATACCTTTTTTCAATCCTTAGGATATTGCCAAAGTGTTGGTATAGATTTATATATTTCAGTACAATTATACCTACTTTATATTCCTTTACTTTATATTACAAACCTTGTCTCCCTACAAATGCATGTTCCCCGTTAGGCCCTACTTATACCTCTAGACTTTTGATATGTTATTCTCTCATTTCTAAATACAACACCACCAAAATTGTTTCTGTTGCAATTATTTTGAGGTCAAACCATTATTTTATTTATATTTTTGGCACTATTAGCGCATAACCGATGTAAGAGTGTTATGGAGGTGACAATGAGGAACGGAGACACTTACTTGGCATACAAGAGGATTTATAGACTGTGTGGCGTAGGCCAAATAACCAGCTGTATAACAAATTCCGTAGTCCCATCAAGGGGGGGGGGCAAAACCAGATGTAAAATTGTTAACAGCAAATAATCTCTGTTCCCAAAAATAAAACTTGCGCATTTTCTTGAAAATGAATAAAATGTCACCTCAATTTCCTTTCCCCAAAATCAGTGACTAATGGATACGCATAGACTTCGGCAAACTATGTTTTTGCTATAGGAAAGGTACATTAACAAGTGGGATTGTGTAAACATTTCATAGGGGTTGAAAGATGTATAAACATGGTTATCTGATCCTAAGGGTTAGAAAGGTATAGTTTGCTATATCTACAATCTGTTGTGTTTGCACGACAGATCAAACTGTTCAAGGTCATCATGGTGAGGCCTATTTCTAATGATCCGATTTATGTTATAATCAACTCAAACGTATTTAGCAGAGGCTCCAATGTTGATCCCCATAGACACTGCAGGCTCAATCAATATTTTCCCCATAATTATACTCCGAATGTCAAACAAAATACATAACATTTAATTGATATTACTATCGAGCAGCATGAAAAATTCGAGCCCGTTTTGAGAAGAATCTGTGCATTCTAAATATTTTTACTACTGTTTTACTACTGTTTTACTACTATCTAAAACTACTGTGTTAAAAGTAATTGTCCTAGATATAGTCTATACCTTTTTTAAAAATCCTTAGGACCAGGTGAACATGTATACACCTTTTAACCACGTATGAAACATTTACAAATTTTACCCCTGTCAATTACCCCCTTTCCTATCTCAAAATGCTCTAGGGTGACAAAGTTGCATCATCGAGATTTGAATCAGCAGGTCAATGTTGCCTATTAACAACCATCAAACATTTTGTTCAGACTCTTGCAAAATGTCATATGCAAAGGTCTGCCGCTGCACATATCACACATATCACGGGCCACATCACGTCTTCAAAGGTGGATACAGGGCCGTAAGCAGGATTTATTTCCCTCGTGGAATTTGAAAAAAAAAAAAAAAAAAAAGCCCCCCCCCCCCCCCCCCCCCCCCCGCGTACAGACCTAAGAAAAAAGGTAGGTTTTATTGTTATTGGTCTACTTTGACCTCGTTTGTCATACTAAATATAACCTCTAAGAGGAATCCGGTAAGTCAATAGCCATTGAGATAATTATATTATTATTATACAACAACGGCAATCACCGTATAGATGTAAAAGGTTGCACGTATTGCAAGTGTATCACATATATTAAACGGGCTTTTTTACAAATGACTCGACGGGACACCATACATTTGACCTTTTCTAGCGTATTTTTGTTTTCCTTTTCTTTTAAAGTTTGACACCATGCTGGTGAGTAAGAGCCAATGTTCACTCTAATGATTAGCAGAGCGTGATTTTGTTGTATGTAATGTGTAGCAAAGAATGCACAAGCATCCATCGCGATCATACAGATTTTACTGAACCGAACTATTTCTTCACATGCAGTAAACAAACTTACCCACAGAGGTTAAAGCGGCACTTGTACTGGCACATTTTCACAAAATATGAAATTTCTTCAATTTGATCGCAAATGATATTCTAGGCCATTGGAAGAATAGAGATATATTTTACATATAAAAATAACATACCCCAAAGCAGCTAGGGTCATTAATAAGAGGCTAAAGACATCCAAGTAATTTGTAGGCCAATTTGTAGGCCGTAACTTTAATCAACAAATAATGTCTATTACATGAATATCATAAATGAATATCATAAAACAAGCATTTTTGTCTGTTTTGCTACCATAAACAAGTCTCTTTGTCAGTTTTTGCTACCTTTTACAAGTAAGCAATGCATTGTGTTGATAATATACCCTTATTATCTGGCTTTGCTTGTGTTGCTTTACTTCCAAATTACAATATTTTTTATGATTTTGATCTCGCGTACATCACAATTTCGGGGTTACGAAAAAAGCATACCCTTTTTTCCATATTTTCCTGTTGGAAAAAAGAGACCCTTTTTATGCGTTTTCTTGTTCACGCATCATATCCACTTTTGAATACAAGTGGCCCCCGGGACTTCGAGATGACACTAAGATTTATATGGAGAGTTTCCCAGAAAGGCGACTTTCTGATAAGTATTTTATATGTAAACCTACAGGCGGGTGTCTTTTTGCAAAATAGAACTAGGCAATCCCAACAACATGCAACTTGTAAACAAACCAGGTTTTCTGTTAGGGCTTTTGTGAAACGTTACATACAGAAATAATTACAAAAAATCAGGATATTATAAAACAGGGGATAACCCCCGTAAAGTGGTTTATTCACTGAGAACAAGAAAAAAGTACCAGTGTTGCAATCCCAGTACAGGACACGACGTTAAGATGTCTTTAAAGACATTTATTATGTTAAAGATAATAGACCGTATTCAATATGACGTCAGCCACCAGACATGTTGGTGGACAAGATGCATACATTCCAGGACTACAATACATTAAGCTGTCAATCGATCCATATTTAGTGATTGCACAGGGATCATTGACAGGTGAATATATGGTAGTACTGGAATGCGTCTATCTTGTCCACCAACATGGCTGGCTATTGAATACGGTCTATACATGTACATTTAACACAAACTATCTTTGTTCCAGGATATTTTCATTTCTGAAAATTTATAAAAGTGAACAAAATGAAAATTAGGGAATTTAATAGTTAGGCCTAAAAAAAATGTTTGTTTGCCCTTTTGGCCTGAAAATCGGGAGGGTCGGTCGGTCGGTCGATTTTTTTTAAAATACAAGACGCAAGAGAAATGCAATGTCTTTAAATTTTATGATATCTGAACAGGTTTAATGTATTTCAAAACAACAAAATGAGTTCACCGCGACCAACATTCTGCCAAGCCAAGGGCCATTTGGTAGTGCAGCCACCCGATACCGTTTCCAACTGTAGCACAGAATACTTTGTATCTAGTATGTACTTCTGGTACAAACTGTCAAATGTAGCATCCAAATTGACAGATGCGATGTGGTTAAATACAACGGAAGCACCGTATTTTGCTGTGAAGCACACAGTGTAGCTGTCAGATGCCATCTTTAAATCACACACAAAATTAACTCATTTTATGTTTATTTTTTATTTGTCCTACACTTTTGGTGAATGAATACGATGTAGATAAAAAATAATAAAACATACACGCTGTTATTTTTACACATTCCTACGTACATCAAAAGACCTGTATAAAATACTGAATCTCATCCCTTTCCATCTTTACACATGAATGTCTACATATACATAGAACTTTGCATTTAAAGAAAAGGGGATGGGATCGAGATTAGTCTTTGCTTGAAAAACATGAGCGGCACAATTTTATGAATGAAATACCTACAGGAAAATATGTTGTGGTTTACATTTGCCGTACATATTAAAATGTGCATCATACTGCCGGAGAACACTTGGAATTAGGTTTGCCCCAAGCTTTGGGGGGTTTGTATTTCAGGATATTGGTTTAAAATTCATTTTGGGGTAGTTTAATTTGTATTTTAATTTTTGTTTTTTTCTAAATCCAAAATTAAAAATTAAAAAAAAAAGAAAAACGATAAAGGCGACCCAGCCGATTTCCGATATTTTGGGTCGGTCGGAAAAGGCAAAAACAACCTTTTTTTAGGCCTTGAAAGAGAACAATGTGAATAATCTTCCTCTTAAATTTCTTAGATTTATTTTTAAGTCTAGGTAACTGAAATTAGTCACAAAACCTGTTTGGGATTTAAAACAATGCCTTTAGATTCCAAATATAAATTTTAAAATGATTTTATAAACCGTTTTTAACCATCCTTTAAGGTTTATTTTCAATCAAAAGGACTTATTATAAGTAAGCCTTTTAAAGTATGTACATTTTAAGTCCAAAAAAAGTTGGTCACGTAGACTTAGAAATAAGTCTAAAGAATTAAGAGAGTTGCTTTGGAGTCAATATGTTTTTCACACTGTAATCATGAGGTTAATAAAAAAAATCGTGACATTTGTGGTCTTTCTTGCTAGGTTCATGGACGGGGCAGTGATCACTTGGCATCTGCAGTGGGATTTATTGTTGGTAGGTTCTTTTAGAGTTCTCTACACTGATTTCATGCACGTCGATGCCAAAAAGTACGTACTAGTATTATCCAAGTAATATAGTATTTAATAGTATTAGTAGTAGTAGTATATTGAAGTAGTAAGTAGTAGTGAGTAGTAGTAGTAGTAGTCGTAGTCAGTAGTAGTAGTAGTGTATGTAGTGTAGGTAGTCCGTGTAGTCGAGTAGTAGTCGTGTCTTCGTCGATAGTGTATGTAGTCTGTAGTAGTCAGTTAGTGAGTCGTCTAGTCGTAGTCGTCTTCGCGTCTCGTCGTAGTCGTCGTCGTAGTCGTCGTCGTAGTCGTCTTGGTAGTCGTAGTCGTAGTCGTAGTCTCCGTCGTCGTCACGTACGTCCGTCGTCGTCATTGTCGTTGTCGTCATCATTGTCGTCGGCATCATCGTCGTCTGTCGTCGTCGTCGTCGTACGTCGTAGTCGTATTCGTCGTCGTCGTCGTCGTCGCGTCGTCGTCTTCTTCTTCGTCGTCGTCGTCGTCGTCGTCCTCGTCGTCGTCGTCGTCGCGTCGCTCTTCTTCGTCGTGTGTCGTCGTCGTCGTCTTCGTCGTCTTCGTCGTCGTACCAGCTCCGTCGTCGTCGTCGTAGTAGTCGTCGTCGTCTTCGTCCTCGTCTTCGTCTCGTCGTTGTCGTAGTCGTAGTCGTAGTCGTCGTCGTCGTCGTACGTCGTCGTCGTCGTCCCGTCGTCGTCGTCGTCGTCGTCGTCTCGTCGTCGTCGTCGTCTCGTCGTCGTTCGTCGTCGTCTCGTCGTCGTCTCTCGTCGTCTCGTCGTCGTCTTGTCGTCGTCTCTTCTTCTCCTCGTCGGCGTCTTCTTCCATTCTTCTTCTTCTTGTGGTCTCTCCTGGGCGCCACCTCCCGGCGCTGTCCCCCTCCCTTTTTCCCGTGGGGCCCCCCGTTTCGCCCTCCCCCTTCGCCTTTTCCTCCTTTCGTGTCCCCCCTCCTCGCTCTTCTTGCAGTGCTTCTCCAATGGTGTGGGGGGGGGGGGGCCTTCGTTCAAGAGAATCCACCAACCAACATGACAGAATATATCTGATCCTGAAAGCCAGCTTGGGTTTCATCTTGCAAATATTTTCCCAGTCAGGCAGCTTCTACTAACTACCCAATTTACCACCAGAATAAATACATTAAATTGTATAATTCATATATTAATGTGTACGCAATTAACTGTTCTTCTTGCCTTCATATTTATTTACAGAGAATGACCACTTCGTTTTAAATAGTCTTTTAATTCACTTAACCTAAACAATTTTGTTTCTGTTTGTATGTACCTTTTGTATTCGTCGTCTAAATTGCGACACCAAAAATATACATGTATTTTCGAAACACTCAACGGAATTGTCCACTCAAGCAGCCTGGTGCAAAATGCAATCAAAAGGGGGTATGATTATGCACACTGTAGGTTTCAATGCCCCTGAGCGAGTGACTTTGACCTTTTTAGATCCCTGATCAGGAGTGACCTTGAATACGGTAGCCGCTACCATTGGAGTGGTACATCAACACAAAACGTTCAGCTTTGGGAAGGTGTCCAAAGGCGAGCTACCAAATTCATTATGCATTATCCTGATCAGGACTATAAAGCGAGACTTAAGAGCCTCAATCTCCTCCCCTCACCCTCAGGAGAGACAAGACTGATTTGTTATTTCTTTTTAAGTTAGATGTAAGAGTGGTTATTATGACCTCGACATCAACAAGTTTGTGGAATTCAGCGGTAGCAACAGACGGGACGTCCCACCACAAGATCTTCTTCTGATCCATCTAGGTTAAAGCCTCAGTTTTGCAGG
>JAMKCH010050101.1:55000-165463 GCA_023653785.1 Ophioderma brevispina
TTGGGGCGCTCTTAAAACAAATGTGCTATTATTGCTTTAAGGATAAGCCACTTTCTCAAAGTGGCACTGTTAATTTCTATCAGCATGAAATTTGGTAAGCGCGGTGACACTTTACTCTTATTACTGTAGCGAAAATCATTCAATGATCCAAGTTGTAAATTTGAAGAAAGTTTAGAAAATTATAATACAGTCTTCTATGGATTTACGTGTAAATGCACCGCCGATGGTTAAAACTAGCTTTTTCCAGTTTCGATGAATTATTCATTAGATAGAAGTTGTGAGCCAATGAGAATGCTCCGATCTATCAGCTGATCGCGCCGAGTTGCAGCGTTAGTTGAGCAGAAAATTGCGGGACTCAGTGCATTTCATCGTACTGCGTTGTGTTAACCCGAGTTAAGCGCAGCTGCTTTATTATGGGATTTATAGCAGAATTGATGAATATTTGCCATTCTGATGGACTGATTTAAGTTCGTAAACTTGTGACCCCAGTTGATTGGGGTCTTTTACTGCCAGTATTTTTGGCTACCAGTAATCTTTTACTGCCAGTATTGTGGCTACCAGTAATTTTTAGCTACCAGTAGTCTTACTGCCATCCCTTACATCCAGTACTTTTGAGTACAAGTTGTACTCAGGTTTAATGTTTTAAATTGATTGATGGTAGGTGATAATATATGGTGTGCATTGAAATAAACTTGCATTTATTAGTAACTAGTCACTGAAGTGTTGAGATTGAAGTGCTTCTTGGTGCTTCTGAGCACAATTATAGTTGCGGACAAGGCCCTTTTCAACACTTGCAGTACATTGTAGAGCCTGCGGAGGCCAAGCTAGTTTATTAGTGTTTTTATTATTGTGTTGGTGGAATACATTAGGTGTTTCAGGATTAGTTGCAAAACCATGATCCACACTATTTCCTCCCTGTAAGCTAGTCTCCTTAGGACTTTAATTCTCTGCATTGATGTTTTTGTATAATCTACATTGAAAGCTTTCCCATTCATAATTAAACTCATTCAAAACTTATAAGACAAAACTAATGGAGTTTTGATTAAAATATCTTGTCAACTTGACAAAATTTTCTGAATTGTTGTTGTAATTTATTCTGTCTTACAGAATACATGAACCATATATTGGGGTTCAAACGAAACCAAGTCATACGATTACAGTCGCTCCATTCGCTTGATCCTGAGTAATCAAAATAAGAAGTGGTGGTTAATCAATGGTTTGTATTTAGATTCTACCATATCACATATTGCAGAGTTTTGTATGCTTTGAACTCAAGTGTACAGTACCTTGGGTTTTCAAGTGCAACATTTGCTTGGGCCTTGTTTTCTATAGGACTTTTTATATTATTGGATTTGCTCAATTTGATTCAAACTTAGTGGTTATTTCATATTGTAAGATATAGCATTTGGACCTATAGGGCAACAGCCACTGCTAATCGCGTAACTGTACCCCTTATTTACACTTAGTGTATTATTAAAAATTGAGTGAAGACTCAGTAGAGGATGCTGTCTACCGGCCAGGGCTGATTGAACGATTGTATGTGGCCGCTACCAATTTCCATTAGTCATCGTTTCGTGTTCGTCGTCCCTTTCCTTTGCCTCCTTTTCCTTGTCCGAATTGTCAAATTCCATCAAGGTCCTAATATTTTGTACACTAGGTCACCCACATCCTAACTGGTAGTAGTTATCTTGGGGGAACTGGCCTTGACGGCTCCTCGAAATTTACGTTACATTCTTATCCGAGAATTGGTATGATGGGCTGTTTTGTAACAGATTTGCTAATAGGAACATGATTGTAAAGGATTTGCTATCCACCCATGCATTCTCGCCGTAACGTATATAGCGGGTTGTATAGTAATGTCATTATATTACTATTGTTTATTACTTACTCCTTTTAGATTGATTGAAATAGGCACTAACGCTTTATTACAATTGAACCTCTATCATACATGTAGGATTGATATTCAATAAAATACATTCCCAACTATAACTTTTGTTTTTTTTGTTTGCTTCTTAAATGAATGTTTTTATGTCAGTCATTGTTTTTTTTTCAAATTAGAATGTCTGATGTCCCGCTTGATTTAGTGGCGCCTTGAATACCCCGGCAACTGCTCCGATATCCGTTACTCCACCCGTATGTCGCCCTCAACGGCTGACGTACTTTACTGCCTGCCAGGCAGGGTGTGAAGGCTTCGATCAAGAGGTAATTTTTACTGTTGGTCTTGTTGCCCTCGGAATTGTTTGGTTTCTTTTGTTTGCCGTGTTTTGATTGGTTTTTGGCAAGTATCAAAACAAAACACACAAAAACAAGCAAAAAGCATATTTTTCCTTCTTGATAAAGTGTGGCATCGGCGTGAAACTCCGCTTGCCGTGCTAGGGATTCCCCTGACGCTATACTTGAAGATTTTCAATGGGCATTCACAGTGTAATTGCAACTAACAAAACAAAACACTAACAATGGGGACCTCGCCCATTTCCAACAGGAAACCCTCTTTGTGTAAAGTATTTCAGCAGTGGTAAGGCTACCTGGAGGCCGATCCGACACTACTGTGGTTGTGGAACAGCATCACATACAATGGAACATATCTTGTCTGCCCCCGTTGCAGCAGCAATCCAACATCTTTGTGAACCATATGGTGCTTGGAGAAGAAGACGAAGAATAGGCACACGGTGTTAGTGTAGCAGTACACTGCACTGCCCATTGAAAGTCATAAAGTAATTTTGGGGAAGGAGTTGTGCAATCTTTAGGGTATTAGATCTCAGCATTTTTGACAACAATGTTTACAAGAGATGTGTTGCATGCAAAGGCCTTTGAGGGCGACAGGTGGCCCAGCGGTTAAAGGCGCTGAACCGTCGCAGGGTATAAGATGACCAAGCGGACATGGTTACGAGCCCCGCAAGAGCGGGTTTCTTGCGTCATATTCAAATAGGTACTATAAGGTCGGAAATTCATAATCACGACCGCCATTATGTAGTGTGATATGGAATTTCTCCTCGCTCCCCACACAATTGCGTTAGATGTCAGGTATATTGCACATGGGTCCCGGCGCCCTAGTGGTTTTTCGGAAGTCATTAAAGCTGTTCGTCCGGTTTTGTGTCGTGGAGTCAATCCTGAGCACACGTAAAAAGTTGCAGAACTCATCGAAAAGAGTAGGGGATCATACCGGGTCTGTTACCTGCATCACTTCAAACGCTTACGGTACCAGAGTATGTACGGTGTGTTGGCCCCACTAAGGGGCGTTGACCCATAACAAGACAAGCAAGAAACAAAATATATATTTCGAAAACTTATCGGTCTTAGGCACAATACTGATCGAAATAAACATGCCGAGATTAATATTTGTGCCAACAGTAAACATACATAATAATATTGAGTTTTGTATATAAGTGAGGACTCTTATATCTACATACATAAATTTATACACACAGTATTAATGTTGCTATAAAAGTGAGGACTTAGAAATTTTATAATTTTATGAATATTATGAGATTTTTTGAATATTTTGAGGTTAATTTCATGACTATTCATGATTTTGAAACCTCTGATAAATTTACTAATCTAAATTTACTAATCTAATATTTTTTTATGATATAACTCGGTTGCGTCGCAGATCGATAGCCCAGTAAAGAGGGCAGGGGCTTGAAGAGGAAGGAGGGAAAATATGGGGTAAAAGTTTTAACAAGGTTGCGCCGCAGCCTATAAGTCGCTTAGCTAACTAGCTGGCGCCGCGCCTATAAAGAAAGCTAGCAACTAGATTGCGCCACAGGGCTATAAAGATCGCTTAGCCAAATAGCTTGCACCGCAGGCCTATAAAGATAGCTTTTGCTTAGCCAATAGGTGCGCCGAGCCCCTACAAGATCGCTTAGCCAAGTGTTTTGCGCCGCAGGCCTATAAAGAAAGCTTAGCCAACTGTGTGCCGCCGCAGCCTATAAATTTAATAATTTAAGATGTTTATTTATATAACTCGCTACGCGTCGCAGACCAATTAGCCCCTTAAAGAGGGCAGGCTTGAAGAAGGAGGGAAATTGCGCCGCAGGCCTGTAAAGTCGAGTGATCTACTCGCCCCAGTGATTTAGGGTAGGCGAAAGTCGAGTGATTTACTCGCTACAGTGACTTATGGTTAAGGCGAAAGCCGAGTGATCGACTCGCCCCCCAGTGGACTTAGCGTTAGGGCGGAAAGTCCGAGTGATCTTACTACGCCGAGTGAATTAGGGTTAGGGCGAAACGTCCAGATGATCTACTCGCCCCGGACTTAGGGTGAGGGCGCGAGCGAGTGATGATCTACTCGCCACAGTGGCTTAGGGTTAGGGCGAACGAAAGTCCAGTGATCTACTCGCCCCAGTGACTTAGGGTAGGGCGAAAGTCGAGGGATCTACTCGCCCCAGTATTTAGGGTAGGGCGGAAGCCGAGTGATCTACTCGCCTCAGTGAACTTAGGGTTAGGCGAAAGCCGAGTGATCTACTTGCACCAGTGACTTAGGGTGAGGGCGAAAGCCGAGTGATCTTACTGCTTTCAGTGACTTAGGGTTAGGCGTCATTGTTAGAGTTAGGTTATTTAATCTAAAACAATAACTATAAAACCCTAACCCTAAACACTAATCTAACCCTAACCAATCATTAAGCTAACAGAGCATTACTTGGCAACAGCTTTAGCAACGACGTTGGGGAGACCAAGGATTTTCAATCCCCGACGAAATCGATAATGGACATGACCGAGTGAATCCGATCACAAAGACGATGATTTTGCAGTTAAATCCGCAAATAGTAGCAGATTGCAAAGGGGCGGATGATACTTGGTGAATTTAGCCTTTAGCAGTCCTCAATGAAAACGTCAAAGGAGACAAGATATTTCAACTATAAACCACTTCAATATTCTCGTAATCAATGAGAAAAGATCGGGTTTTCTTGCTTGTATGACCTGAAATATAGTTGACAAATTGAATCTCCTCATCGTCTCAGTTTGTGATAAGATCACTCGAAATGATCTTTTCGTGGTAAAATAGTTCTAGAAGTGTTGTCTTTCGATATCTTTTTTGTAAGAGTTTTACAGTATATTATGCCTATCGCAGTTATAAGTATCCCGAAATTTGCATGCAAGCCATTTGCAACATGCGAAATTGTGTCATAAGGATTATTACAGAGTGGGCAAGAATGCTACATGAGGATACATGATATGAAGCAAGGATTTAGTTTCAAGCGATCTGTAGCCTCGCTTAGTGATGAAATTGTGACGTCATCACTTAAGTCACCGTTCTGTCAGGTGTTCCATTGAAACACGCATTGTCGTCTGCTCCGAGGTCAGCAAGTCTTCACTGTTGATCAATTCTTTCCAGTTCTGCAGTTCCAATTCTGTCTGCCCTTCGATAATAAAATGGTATGCTTTTTATGACACGTTATGACGTCACGACTTATGGGAAATCTTCATCAACTAAGTAAGAAAAATCCTCAATTTAGAGCAAATGGTGTTAGTTCGGAGCCACTGATGACTGAATCAACACTGTTTTTGTTGTTCTTAACAATTAGTCCACTATGGTCGATTTCATATCGGCCAAAGTTATGTTTTGATCGTTTATTTTATTTCCTTTTTGCATATGTAGTTTGAGGGACTTTTTTTCGGACGTTTCGCGACCAAGTCGTACGTTGGAATTCCAAATCTGAAGAAAAAGAATCAACTGACAATATATCGCTTAGGGTCCCATTCAAATTGGATGGCATAAAAGCGAGGGATTTAGCTTAGGATCTAGCCTAACACATAGTGTCAAAATATCGGGCAAAAAGCACAGGTTTAGAGATTGTAAAATGGTAGTGATGGATAGTTGGTAGTGGGACAGTCTTAAATATACCGACATACCTACATACATACATGACAGACATATCAGACATTTGAAATAAATACGAAATACATACATATCATACTTCATAAATACATACATACAAAAACAATACAGTTCGATCCGTTGGAAATGGTTTTCTATCGTAAAACAAGGTCACACGATTGGAAAACTGGCCAAGTTTTGGAGCCAGCCCACTTCTTCATTTATTATGGTTATTTCTCATATGATATATCGTTCGTTCTTTTCTTTGGTCCGTCAATCCGATAAGTCGGTTATTTCAACTGTTCGTTGTCACTGTACAATCAGACATTGAGTACAACACCATATAATAGCACCACAGCTGTTTCTGGTACAATGTTCGAAAGTGTGGCCAATTCTACATTTATTGGATGGGTTTCTCATTGGTATCGTATTCACATAACTATTGACTGGAACTCCCAGATCGAACGTCAGCTTATAGGTATACTTGTGTTTAACTTTGATTGTAAAATCTTAATATTAAAAGAAGTACTCGTAATTAACACATTGTGTCACGAGGAAAGCAAATAACTGATAATTTGCCAGATGTTGAAAATCAAGGGTTATGCAGGCATTTCCTTGGCTTTGTGAAAGTTACTTTTGTATAAAAACTTTCTCATATGAGTGTCCTAATAAAAGCAGAAACCAACCGGGCGATGCATTTAATATTGAAAGCCCTTACCTATTAAACAGGATATGATAAATCCATACTCTTGTTCCAGTTGTTTACATAAAAAAAAATAGCAGCCATCATACTTAATGTGCGTCATAGTGTTTGTAACTCCTGGTATCAATGCCCCATTGCCCAATGACAATCAATACAGCTACTTTGGGAGGTCTGGCCCCCACCAATAATCATAGCATAGATTATGTACTAAGGAACAGGAAGGCGTTTCTCTGTAAAATCACAAAAGTGCTTACTTGGAAGAAATAATTAAGGTTTTCATCGTGATTGAATGATCTCCTAACCTTATCGGGCAAAGTTAGCGCCAATATGTAATCCATAGATACTGTCTAAAATAATTGTGTCAACAAATGGGCGGCTTGTATATTACATACAACACCAACCCAAAGTAGCTTAGTCCAAAGAATTTCAACCAGGGTAAATAGAAAAATAGTACCTTTCTCAAAACACAATATTTTTGACCACGTCCGGGGAAAATTTGTGGTCATGCGGATTAGCGATTACCCGGACGGGTGATAAACTTTAATATGTTCATTCTTACTACCGTGTCTTTGATAAACAATTATAGTTTTAGGCGAAAACTGTTTTTAAAAACTTGCAAAGTTAACAAAATGGAATTTTCACTATAGTGTACTTTCGGTTGTATTAATTTCAGATGCGTCCCACAAAGGCTACGAGCGTATGCGTCTGCAATGAACTCTCTCATTGTTCGTTTGCTTGGTACGTACCTGACATTCGCTTTATGCATTGTTTTGAGTTTCATATTGAGACCATTGAGCAAAGTTTGTCATTTCCTTAACCTCGTATTACTAGCATACCTATCATATGTGTTCAGAAAAGTACCGCAGTGCCCTAGGTAACAAATGCACAGGTCAAGTTAGATGTCAAATATCATGTCTCTATGCCCTAAAAAGAAAACAAAAACAAACAAAACAAGCAAAGCAAAACAAAAAAAGTCGCAGAACAAGTGTGTTTCAAAGTAGATGACACGAGGAAATTTTCTGAACATACAGATTTCTCTACATTTGCTCTTGATTGGCTGAAGAACACCAAAGGTGAACGTTTCAGATTTTATTGGATAAGCAAGCAGAAAAGAAAACAAGTTTTGAACTTGCCTGATGTCCTAATTGGCTCAATAGAAAAGCGTTGTTGTAGAGGTTCATCATGATCGTTGAGTAATATTATGTAATAAGTTCATTATTACTGATCCATGTCAACTTACTTGAGTTGTGGACGTTTCAGGAACAACTGTTCCTTTCATCAGCACTGAGATGAGACTGGTGGATGTCCAAGTTTGGTTGTTGATTTTTTTCAATTTTGCTCTGTGCCTATGACCTTACCCTTGTCCCAGCCTATTACGTGATTATGTTCTACAACGTGATCTGTGATAGCGGACTTGTGGATGGTGGACAACGATTCTTTCCTCGCAGCTCTGGTAGTCACTGAAGTACTGACCTTGTCAACTTCCGCTTTATGTTCTTTCAATCGCGTCCCAAATTACGTCTGGTCTCCCCGATGTATTCCTGGTCGCAATTGAGACATGGGAGTGAGTACAAGGCATCAGTTGTATCGTGGTCATCACGTTTGTCTTTTGGATGAACCAGCTGATTGCGCAGAGTAGACTGGGGTTTCATCGCTGTAGCAATGTTGTACTCTTTCATTAAAGAAGAATTAAGAAGAATTAAAGAATTTGTGCAAGATGGAGCCACTCTGCATACATATATATTTCAAAATGATAGAGATAAAAATCATAATTTCCTCTTCTACTTGTTCCATCTTCCATTTTCCTTTCATTTTATCTATCTAAACACAAACCATTTATCAATATTCGTCTACCTACAGGAAGTCTACCTGGTGCCATTATCTTTGGATCATTGCTGGACAAATCATGCGTTTTGTGGAACGAAGAGTGCGGTGTTAGGGGTCGGTGCTTACATTACGATCGATATACTGTGGCAGTTTATGTAGTTTTATATGGATTAGCCATGAAGGCGGTTGCTATTGTTTGTTTTATTGGAACATTGGTCACCTACAAGCCACAGAAAAAGGCTAAACAGGAAACGTAATACAGCAATAATCCACACCATGCTCCCTAAACATCTTTGAGGTACTTTATCTTCAAAGATAAGGGCTGTTACAGAAAATGCGATAGCTGCTAAGCAGTTCACAGCCTTGGACATTGCATTTAATAGCAGTGATAATATTGTCACCTCAACATTGGTGGGCGAACTAGGGCAAGTTTATTTTGCCCAATTGATACCTGTAATAGCCTACGAATTAAAATAAAACTTCATAATGGAAATTACAGATTTTGATTTTTGAGAAAATCTCCCATTAAAGTTTTCCAAAATAGTATAATGATACAACTTGATGAATTTTCTCTTGGTCGGAAAAGGGCGCGGTCATTGCAGCTTTGCGGTTGTCTGGCAAAGAGAAACATGAGATAAACCGCGGTTTATACGTGGGAAATTACGGTAGTAGTGTTAAAAAGGAATCCAAAGAAAAGATAATTAAAAACGCCTTAAATGTATATGGCAGTCATAGGGGAATAGCTGAGATAATTAGCGAAGTAATCATGTCTGTATAACCAGAGAGAGAGAGAGTTCCAGACCATTGGTCAGACAGTTTCTTTTTAGATCACGTCCTACATAGGTAAACATTTACTTATTTATTTATTATTTAGCAGTTAACATAAGAACACTTAAAAAGGGACCGACAGGCAGAGCCTGCAAGGGCAAATAAATATAAGAATCACTGACATCTGAAAGATGTGCGTACCCCACCTTAGTCTGTTGGTTATATACAATACAAAATTAATAAGATTTAAAAATAATAAAAGGCATAAAAACAATTCATAAAACACTAGAAAGGGGTACCCTCACATGAACACAATCGCACAAACACACCCACCAAACACACCTGACCCCACCACAAACACACACCCGCATACATTCATACAATCCACCCGCATACACCGAGGAGATCAACACAGAAGCATCAAGCACGAAATGTGCACACATACATAACATAATCAAATATACATGAAAAGCATTACTATTATAAAAGGACTTATTGCACAGATTACATACCAGTACATATTGCACTAAAAGCATAAAATAGTGCCCCCCCCCCACAAATAAATTTACAATTGATTGATTTTGTTTGAAATGATCACGCAATTTGAATGTTAAAAATATTAAAAGTATTGCACACAAGGGAATCAGTGACATGGTATGGTAAATCGAAAGTGCTGAATTGAGTTGTAGCGTAGGGCATTAGTTCTTGCTCTGAGATGGTGGAATTTGATATGATCAGTGTGTCTTGTGTTCACCTTGATTTTATTCAGAGAAGGCATAAAAATCAATACATCCAACAGTGCAAAGATCGACCTCACTTGCACTGTGCTACTCATGTGCAGAGTATACTTGCCCTGTATGAAAGATCAACCCTTGCCAAGAAGCTAGGTCTGCCGGCTTATTACAGGATGTCTTCGCCCAACTCCAACGGACAATTATACATACAGGAATTGCTCCACCAGACATCCGTCATAGTGTAGCGAGCATTCAAGCGCGTAACTGGCAAGTATCTAATGTGAAGCACCCTATGTCAGGACAGAGACCAGATGCTAACCACCTTAAATCCAGAGAGAGTTTCTTAAGCAAAGGCCAACCCCTTTGAAACAGTCTCTAAGGAGTTTAAGAGAGTCGCCTTGTGAAAAGAAAGACTTGCTATCTATTGGTATTGAACCTGGTGAGCATCTTCCACCGGAAGCCGACCCATGGGCTAAATGGTGATGTCTCAACAGATTGAGAACCAGAACCGGCCGATCTAAGGTTTCTTGCAGAAGTGGGGCTACCTGGAAGCAGTTCAGTACACTACCTGTGATTGTGGAACAACACCACAGACAATGGGACATCTCTTGGTCTACCCAATGCTGGAGAAACAATGCACAGACAAGGACCTTGGAAGTGACAAGGGATCCCAGAGAGAACGTGAACCAGTCAGCATTGTGACCTCTGAAGGTAAACCTTTGAACATGGCCTAAAACAAAAACAAAAAAAATTATCCAGGAGAGCAGGTGACCTCTGATACCATATGTTTTACTGAGTTTAGAAACTAACTTTTATGTGATATAGAGTCAAATGCCCTACTAGTCTTTTACTGTAATGAATCGAAATCATAGCGGATACATCATCAGGGCCGACAGCACCAGGCGCGGATCCAGGGAGGGGGCGGAGGGGGCGCGCGCCTCCCGGTAATTCTGCAAATTCTTGCAAAATCAGCCCATTTTGAGCTATTTTGGACCAGTTACAGCCTTTCAGCCCCCCCCCCGGTAATTTTGACGTTTTTCAAATCCTGGATCCGTCCTTGAGCACCATCATTTTTAAGATTTTAAATACACTTTAACAACCTGCTCTGCAGTCACAGAGATACTGTGCAATGGTGAAACAGGTAAAGATGGAGATGTTGAGTCATCTTATTCAGATGTCATCTTTGTCAAATAACTGGCAAAAGTTTGGTTAAACGTTTTAGCAATTTTGATTGGATCAGAACTTAAGTTGTTATCAATTTTAAAAGACCAGGTTCATTTTTGCGACTGTGAACAAAGGACCAGAAAGGTTTTTTCTTTTAAATCACCAGCATTAAGTAGAGAGTGCAAATGATAACTGTATGCGGCTTTTGTAACTTTGTTGTGGATCTTCTTGAAGGCGTCCCAATTAGAGTGAGTTGAGAGACTTTAGCCCGTCGGAAAAGAGCATGTTTTTTGGAAACTAGTTTATTAATTTCTGGGTTAATCCTTAGCTTGGAACGTTTAAGGTGACAACGTGTAGGAATGGAATCCCCAAAACAAGCCATGAATAAATCAACCAATTAATCCCAGGTTTCATCAATATCAACTGACAGTAACGCCATCCATGCTGTTACGCAAAGCAAGTTTGTAATTTTTTCTGACAGATGATCGGCTTTTGCATACATTGGAGTCGAAGAGGGATCGGAGGCGCTTAGAATTTCCACGGATGCGGAACTTGACCCCAAATGGTCAACTTGCCAATACCAGCTGTAACATTGACATTACAATGTCAATGAGGAAGATGAGTCATCAACCTATCTGCACAACAGATGGTAACCAACTCAAAGAGTCAGACTTCAAATATCTAGGTTCCTATGTTGCCGACCGCAAGAAAGACTTCCTGTCCGCAAGGACAAGCTTGAATGCCTGCAATAAATTACAACACTTATGGCAATCTGTATATCTAATTCACCAAGCTGAAATTCTTTCGAGCTGTGTAGAGAGTATCTCGGTGTATGGATTGAGACCTGGACCATCGAGATAGAGCGTACCGGACAGACTGGATGGCACCTACACCAATCTTCTTAGGCGAGTACAAACATATCCTGGCGTGATAGCACAAGACCAAGCACAGATATATGGAGAGATCCGCCAATCATCTTCTGTTTGCCCAACTCCGTGCACTGTCATCCGTGCGATTCACTACTCTCAGACGTCACAGGTTGGAAGGTACCATCCAAAACAGGGTCTTCGCCCCTTTGATTGATGTGATGCTCGAGACATCCAAGCAGGATCCCTCTGACATCCCCAACTTATGACAAACAGGACATTTGGCGCTACATGGTGAACAGCATCTCGCTGCGGCGGCCCGTTAATATATCATGATAGATAGATTAGATAGATGATAGATAGATAGATAAAGATAAAGATAATAATAGATAGATAGAAGATAGCAGACAGACATACAGACCGACAGAACAGACAGACAGACAGACCGACACATACAGACACAGATAGATAGATAGATAAATAGATAGATCGCATCCGATGATAGATAGCTCGATAGCTCGCTAGATCGCATCTAGATTATACTAGATCCTAGATCGAGTCCGTGATAGTACCAGCTGTAACATTGACATTTCAAATGCGATTCGGTCTGGAGGTGAGCGTAGATCTAGATAATCATAATCAATGTAGTGCTGCAGCACCAACCATTTAGGAGAGTGCTACCGGGGCCGGAAAGAAATAACCCTTTGTCATCATAGCTAAATTGGCGTAGGGCCTGTGGAGTTCATGAAAAACAGGTTGATGACAAATTAAAGTGTGGCAATTGCCAACGACGCCATGTTTACCAACTTGTAATGCCATCTTAAAGCCAAAACACTAGAGACATTTTGGTGTAAACTTTTTTTTTTTCTGGTCAATGAGTTCAATAAACTAGCAAACTAAAATGTGGCATTGCCGATATTGTCCAAATGCTGACATTTTATTGACCCAAACCTTACATTTCTTATTAAGTATGGCCCAATGAACGATGTATTGTGGTGTCAGAATTAAAAATGTCTGGATCAAGGAGTTCAATAAACTCTTTAAAACTGTTCGGGTAAATTAAAGTAATGAAGTTTCATACGTCACATTTCCCCAAAAGGTCAACATAGAAAAAGGCAAATCTGTATAACCTCATGCTATATAGCACCTAGGATGACGATTTAGGTGACAAAGTGGATGTTTTATTGTCACGTATTTCAACAGCCATATTCTCAAACTGTCAAAGATGAGTCGTGAGTCCTGTTATTCATGGACTACCAATGTGACACCAAAATGTGGACCCTTGACCTAGCTAATATGTATTCACCCGAAAACATATATCTTGAAATTGCATGGAAATTTTGATAATTAGGCCTGTATTGTTTAATAGAATCCTTTTTTTTGTTTTCAAGATATGTCAAGAGTAAAATGTCCCCGAATTTCGAACAATTAAATGGCCATGGTCAAGTGCACACCTATTTGTAGTCAAGTTTTAGGTTTTCGTCCATAGGGGGCATAATGCGCAGTTAGGAAATTCTAAGGAGGAGTTACCGAGGCTTCTGTGAGTTGGTATTAACTATCAAGCATCTGAGTTAATATATTTCCACCACTTTGCCACATTCAGGCTGACATTGCAGTAAGTTAACACTCTTGGTACGTGTATGTAAAATAATTGGGCGATCTTGGAAAAAGTGACAAATTCAAAAAAATCACCTTATATTCATCCTACCGTTTTTAGAATAGTCTTATTGACTCCTGACCATAAAACCTAACTTTGCCACCAAAATCATCTCTCCTAGGTTATTAATAAGAAATATACAGTTTCTTTGACGAGATGTCGGCCATCTTGAAAAATAGCCGTGTATATTTCCATGACTCAGACATTCGGCAATGTATATTGAACCTCTTGCCCCAACACTACATTCCAATTCCGACACTAAGTCACCATATTAGTGCTATTACCTTTTAAAATGGCGGCCATTTTTTTGCAAATGCTGGTTTATATTATTCAAATTGCCATCACTTTTTATTGGTTCTCAAATGTGTTTTCGTGAACTACACAAACCCAAGATCAATTTAGCTATGATTGCAATGTTATTATTCCGGCCCTTGTTGGTAGAAATCTAGGGCCCTTTTTTCACCTGATGCCTGCAGCACTAATGGGATTTTTTTAGAGCGCCTTTACAAGTAGGCAAGGCGCCTATAAAGAAGAGAAGAATGAAAAAAATATAAATTTGGGAAGAGGTGAGATTTCAGTTGGCAATCTGAAAGTGGTTACGTTGCTTTGTTAGTGACTCAAGGGTCAATGACTGAAAGACAATCATCGCGCCTTTGATTACTCGCACAATAAGGTATCGTCCAAACGCACCTTGGTACAACGACATCTACTTGAGATGAAGCGACGGACGTCGCCTTGAAAGACGCTGGGTTTCTTTCTATTAGAGGTTGACAAGCATATTTTCAAAGAGCAGTGCTACGAATATAATCGCATGATAAAGCAGGCCAAACTTAACTACCATGTCCAACACCATTTTGAAGATTGTAAATCAAACAGATTGTTTCACGAAAGTTGAACAAGTTGTGCACACCAAAAGTATCCACGGTATTACCTTCTGATGATTCGGATCTTTCAATGCTGATCGCTTTTCTGGACTTTGGTGTTGCAAACAAATTCAGTATTAAAAATGTTCTCAATAATTCATCTCAACCTGATGTTTCAGTCCCATTCTTCATGAGTCAGAATAACTTACTTTCCTGAATATTTACCTGGTTCCGGAGCGACGGTTCAAAGAAATATAATGAAATCACCATCAACTTCATGCAGTCCCTCGACCCTACCAACATGGTTATTGAAGAAAGTTTGTATGTGAACGACTCTTACCAGTCCTTACCAAAGTTTTATAATGTCAATTCAGGATGTCCATTTCCTGATATTTTGAAAATGTGCCAATTACTTAACTATTACCCTCTTATTGGAAGAAACCTAATCTGGATTGTTAAACGCTGAACAAACTATCGACCTGTTGCCAACCCTCAAGTTTTCTCGCGAAGACCCTTGAACGTGCTTGTGCTTCTCAGATTCATGATTACCTTTCATCAAACAATCTCGCCAGTAAAATGCAATCTGCGTATAGATCTTCTCATATAGCAAGCGAAACTCTGCTCTTCTTCGTGTATATAATGCTTTATTTGTTAGCTGTTGATTCCAAGGCCCTTAAGCTGTTTTGATACTTTTAGACTATTTCTGCTGGCAGCTTTTGATACGATTAATCATGATGTTTTTTCTCATGCGTTTACATTGTAGATATGGCGCATCAGGAACTGTCCTGAATTGGTTTTAAATCCATTTTTCACTCGTTCTCAATCGTATTGTCATAAATAACTTTCTTTTCAAACCTCATGTGCCACTTGAAGGTGCACCTCAGCCTCTGTGATTGGACCGTTATCATTACATTATATACTGCAACCACTTGAAGATATCATTGAATCAACATGTTTGGCAGAATGAATATATGCTGACGACACTCAAGTTTATGTTTGTTCTGAACAAGCTCTGACCCATGCCATGATTCCAATCTTGAAAGATTTATTATGAATATTCCAATCTTTGGTCAATGCAAATGATTTAAATTGAATGAGGACAAACTGAAGTTCTTCATGTACACCATCTCGGCTTCAGAAAAACCGCCCCTTATCCATCTATTAATCGCAATGCTGCAATACAACTGTCAAGATTGCCACGCACCTCGTGTCTATCTTGGAAATGATCTAGCATGGATATTCACCATAATAACCTTTGTCGCTCTGGCTTCTTCTGCTTTGTACAAGATAGGTCGCATAAGGATTGCCCTGATCTAAAATCTACTGAATCTTATCCTCACGATTCATAACTTTGTCGTCTTGACCCAATGCAAAGCCTTCTCTATGGCCTACCAGACCTCACCATAGCTAAACTACAGCGAATTCCAACTCCTGCCGCCAGAACTGTTCGCTACTCGCTCTTGTGAACACCAGTTCTCAAAAAACAATGCATTGGCTGCCAGTGGTATTTCGCATTAAGTACAAGCTATTATTTTTTTAAACCTTATAAATGTATCCATGATTGGCACCAATTTAGCTTCAGCAGGAACTCATACCGGAATACAAACCATCTCGTAATTTACGGTCATCTTCAACCAGAACTTTTATATCTACTTCTGTTTTCAACTCTGTCCATATGGTCATTCGCTCATTTCCCCAAGCTTCATCCGAACCTCTGGAACACCTAACTTTCCTTTCCACATTAAAATTGTCAGCTGTTGGTCAATTTAAAGTCAATCTAAAGACACTCTTTTCAAACTTGCTTTATGATTAATTTAACATTTTATTTGTAGGTTGTAATTTAGTAGTTCTTGTTATATGTACTGTTTGTTTGTTGTTTGTATAGCACTTTGAGCACCCGGTGTAAGGCCGCTATAGCACTGTTTTATTATTAATTTAGGCATTCCACAGGCGGGGGTAGCGATGGAAAAAGCCTGATCACCTGCCATCTTCCTGGAACGAGGAACATCAAAACTGACAGCAGTGCTGGAGCGAAGAGAATAAGGAGTCTGGCGAACATGAAAATAAGATGATATATAGGCCGGGACGGATGAATGAAAAGCTTTATGGGTTAAAAGAAGGGATTTAAAGTGGATTCTTTGGGCAATGGGCAACCAATGTAGGAGAGGTGAGGCATGAGTGCGCTTGGGCTGTCTAAATATAAGCCGAGCAGATTTGTTCTGTAAGGTTTGAAGCCGGGTGATGTTCTTTTTGTCTATACCATTCATAAGGCAGTTACAGTAGTCGAGCTTTGATAATACAAGAGTGTGAACAACATTATGACACGTATCTTGATCAAGATCGATACGGTTTTTAAAATTACGGATGCTATAGGAAGAGTTATGACCGAGCTTGAGATTAGTGATGTGGTCCATCCATGATATTGCTGGTCAAAGATCACACCCGGTTGGCGGATGGAGGGGGAAGCCGGAATTATATCTTGACCACGATGAATAGCGGAGCGGCCGAGTCTTGAACTGTGCGCAGGGTTCGAGTTACCCCCCCCCTCCGTACACAAAACACAAACCAACTTATTGAAGGATAGAATAGGGGTATTAAGAGTTAAGAATATGAGGGCGAGGGTTTAGTGGTGTGAAATATTTGGTGCGCAGGGAATGATTTCCTAAGGCCGAAAAGTGGCATTTTTTGGGCTCAAATTGAAGTGCTAATAATATTATTTTTTTTATTTTTATGGTATGCTTTTTGTTATTTATCACAGTTTTGAGCATTGCATAAAGTGTTTCAGGTCATCCTCGTTGGATGTGACATGTGAATAAAAGCGTGGTTTTTGTCAAGGGAAAAAGGGATTTTGGGCTAAAATTCTAGGCCCTTTATATATTGTATAAAACGAAACCTAAATATAAATGGTTCATAGATTGAGAGTATGGCCTCATGATAAAATTTGGTTTGCAATAAGTATTAATAATAAATCTTGATATTCCTTAGTTTATAGCTCAAAAACGTGATTTTTTTACCAAAAAACCCTTGTCACCCAAAGTTATTTTTTGACCAAACCATCATTTTTTAAATATCTTTATTCTTTCTTTCGATTGGAAGGGTTTTCGTGTATTGTTGTACGAGGGGAGGTGTTATCGCGAAATTTTGGCAGTCCAAACCGCTTCACTAATAAGTGAAGTAAATGTTGAAACAAGGGAGTTTCATATTTGGAACGAGTAGGCAACAAAACACTCAGTTTTATCTTGGTTAAGCTTGAGCTTGTTGTTGAACATCCATGCTTGCAGATCAGTGACACACCGGCTTAGCTTAAATAATGCACATACAGCATCACCAGGTACATTTGGGTCAAAGATGGAATAGATCTACACATCATCAGCATATCTGTGATAATGAAGATGGTGACCTTGGATAATTTGGCCTACTCTGCGAGTGTAATAAATAAACCCAAGGGGCCGATGACTGAACTTTAAATAAGATCAGTTTCATATGATAAGGTCCCGTCAACAGAAACACGGCTAGTTCTGTTACTAAGGTAGGTCTGAAACCAGTTATGTACATTACCACTGAGACCAAAATCAACAGCAAGCCGTTTCAGAAGGATACCATGATCCACGGTATCGAAAGCCGCTGAAAGATCTAAAATTAAGAGGAAAACGGCTTGCTGTTTATCAATGGCCCTTAAGATGTCATTATGGACACAAGTCAAGGCAGTCTCAGTGCTATGACCATGTTTGTAGGCAGACTGATATGGATCAGACAGTAAATTAGTATTAACATAGTTAGTAATTTGAATAGAAACCACTTTTTCAATCAATTTACCGACAAACGGCAAATTGGAGACAGGGCGGAAGTTTTTCAACTCATTTCTGTCAAGAGATGATTTTTTAAGAACTGGTGTAACAATGGCCTTACCCAGCTCAACAGGAAAAATACCACTGGATAGAGAGGCATTAACAATGTTGGTCAAAACAGGCAATAGAGTCTGCAGATGTTGCTTGACGCGCCAAGTTGGCATGGGGTCAAGAGGGCAGCTCTTAGAGGGACATTTCATGATGATTTTATGCAATTCATCTACAGTGATTAAATCAAAATTTGACAAGTTGCACTGAAGGTCTTATTGACCAGCAGCTGGTAAGGTTGAATTACTACTACATGTTACATCAGAATCAAATTCATGCCTTATTCTACTTATTTTACCATCAAAAAACTCACAGAACTTATTTTCAAGATCATAAGATGAATCAGTATCAGGGAGATTGTTACTACTGGCATTGAGCAATTCATTAACAGTTTTGTACATGTCCTTGGAATTACAGTCTTGAAACATGTTTTTGTAATATTTAGATTTTTCATTTGAGATGACATCAGCAGCAGATCTTTTAGCATATAAGACCGATAATAAGACTTGATGTTAAGACCATGAATGTAAATAATCCAAACAACTTAGAGGTTATGTGGTTTGAAGTACGTCCCAATAGACTCCCAAGATCAGTTTCCAAGCTGATCTATTGTGTGGTTTACTTTCCTGATCCAACTCAAGCCAATGACATGCTTGATCATTTACAGGCAAATCTTGATCAAATCAGGATAAAACATCCTGAAGTGGTATCACAATCGTTGGTGACACTAACCGACTTGATGTGTCATCACTTTACAGAGACAACAAATTAGTGCAAATTGTTGATTTCCCAACCACAGGCGATGCAACACTAGACAAAATATTATCTAATTTGTCTGAATACTATCATAAGCCACAGCCTTGTTCCCCCCTGGGCAGGAGTGACCATGCTGGAGTATCATGGTGTCCCATGTAATCCCTTCCTCGCCATAACATCACCACAAAGCGAGTAATTCGGCCATTTAAGGACTCTAACATCAGAGACTTCGGCATGTGGATTACCAATCATGACTGGTGTGAAGTGTCTTCTACCACTGGTACTCAGGCGAAATGTGATGCCTTTTATGAGACTTTGCACAGCAAGATGAACACTCACTTTCCTGAGAAAGTGGTGAGACTACATCATCAAGATAAACCCTGGATGACAATAGAAATTAAGCAACTCATCAACAAGAGGCAAGCTGCTTTTCATCCGTAAAAGGACTCTGCTGTGGAAATTACTGAGTAACAAAGTGAAAAGAGCCATCTCAGCAGCGAAAAAATCCTTCTATCATGACAGAATTAAAAAACTCAAACATTCTAATCCATCTGCCTGGTACAAGCAGATTCGTGTCATGACTACAGACAATAAGGGTCAATCCAAAATTAAACCTCCTGAAGGGGTTGATCCAAACGTCCCAAAGGATGTGGCTGACAGCATCAATAATCACTTTGTTTCAATAAGCAGTGACCTGAATCCTCTCGATGTAAGTCAACTACCTTGTTATAGACCTACTGCACACAATCCACCGATTGTTCCTGTGTGGATGTTTACAACAGACTCAAGCAAATCAGCGCTAAGAAAGCAAGCGGTCCGGATGGCGTACCAACTAAGCTAATCCGCGAATTCGCCTATGAACTGAGCAAACCCCTGACGGACATTCTTAATGCTTCATACCAGGAAGGGACTGTGCCAGATCAGTGGAGGAAAGCAGTAGTCGTACCGATTCCAAAGACTACCTGCCCCAGGTGGGACAAACTGCGGCCCATTTCCCTCACGGATCACTTTTCTAAAGTGGCGGAGTTTTTCGTTATGAGTTGGGTCATGGAAGATATCGAGCCTCATATTGACATGAATCAATTTGGTAATAGGAAAAATAGGTCAACCACACATTACCTTGTCAAATTGCTTAATGAGTTGTACGAGTATACTGACAAACTAAAGAGTATGTGTAGGGTCGTAGTTACAGATTTTAGCAAGGCCTTTGATCGGGTCGACCACAATATCATCGTCCCCAAGCTTTTAGACATGGGAACTAGGCCCGAGATCATTCCTTGGTTGTGTAGCTTTCTGAGTAACAGATCTCAGTGTGTCCGGTATCAAAATATCACCTCTGACTGGAAAACCTTAAACGGGGGTGTTCCACAAGGCACATTGGTTGGGCCTGGCTCATTTCTTGTGCTCAACAATGATGCTGATGTTTTTGATGATCAGCAAGTTAGCGCTTTTAAATATGTTGACGACATCACACTAGTAGAAAAGTGCAAGGTGAATCAACAAAGTCGTCTTCAAGAGCACCTTTCCCAATTTGAATCATGGTCTGATACCAACAATATGTCATTGAATGCATCAAAGTGCATGACCATGAATGTCACCTTTTCGACAACACCAGTCACACTGGATCCTCTTGTTTTGTGTAACCAAAATTTATCTGAGGTTGATGTGGTCAAGGTATTGGGAGTTCAGATCAGCAGAGACTTGAAGTGGGATATCTACCTTAACAGTGTTGTCAAGCGTGCTGTGGGCAGATTGTTTATGTTATCTACACTGAAACGTTTCCATCTTCCTCTGAAAGATCTGATCACCATATACATTGGCTTCATCCGTCCATTACTTGAGTATGTAGTTCCGGTGTGGCACAGCAGCATTACTGTTAAACAAACAAATGCCTTGGAAAGAGTCCAAAAACGTGCTCTTAAGATCATCATCAGTCAACAATACACCAGTTATAAGGCACTTGAAGCCTGCTCTCTTACCTCTCTACAGGACAGAAGGGAGAAGATATGTCATGATTTTGCCAATAAGTTAATGGAAGATCCTGTTTTCTGTCACTGGCTTCCTGAGATTAGGTCGTCAGAGTCAATTCAGGGAAAGAACTTGAGAGTTATACGTAAATTTGCAACACAACGGTGGAGAACCAAAAGATATTATAATAGTGCAATACCATACCTCACAAGACTATTGAACTCATAATAATGAATTTTGCATTGAACTTATGTACTTGAGCATTTTATTCAGTCATTAATCTTTTTGGTGTTATTTAAGTAGGTTTTGTTTGGGCCAAATCTTTTGGTATATGTGAAGGTTTTTGTATGTAGTGGGATGTGTGGGCGTGTAAAGTGTGTGGTGAGTGAGTGGGTGTGTAAAGATGTGTGAACGGGTTTTTGTGAGTTTGCGGGAGTGAATTAAGTAGATGTTTTGTGTGAGGTATTATATTTTTTCCCCTGATGCTTGTTTTCTTGTACTATTTAAGAGCCTTATTTCTGTACCGTGTACTGCATTTCAGTTTATACTGCTATTGTACATGTTTTAAACCATTAATAATAATTAATAATAATAATAATCAACATCAGATGTGGACTTTCTCCATCGTCTTTCTAAACGACGACGTTGACGCCTTACTTCCACCACACGTTCAGTGTATCACTTTGGTTTAAACCTACCGAATCTAGATTTAGAACGAGAGAGAGCATGAGCATTTAGAACAGACTGACAAGCATTATTATAGCACATAACAAGATCATTAACAGTCATATGAGCCAGTTCTGTACCTTTCTTAATCTCCTTAGCGAGATCACTAGCAAAAGCCTCATGGTCAATTGATCTAAAATTGCGAGAAGTGCTGAAGGTTTTAGCACTCACAGGCCTGGAAGCATTAAGGAAACAATTTAAGATAAGATGATCTGAGTGAAAGATATGATTCAGTGACAATTGACTCATTACTCTTTACAATGAGCAGGTCCAAAGTACCCACATTTATGAGTTGGAACATTTACAACTTGAGTATATCCCAAGGATGAGAGAATGGTACAGAATTGTCTCACTTCAGGCTTAGAAGGAATGTCTAAATGAAGGTTAAATCTCCAAGCAACAGAGTCCTTCCTGGTAGAAGATCCACACAGCTGAGAAGAAAATCTCCAAACTCGATGAGGAAATCGGATGTCTTCAGCTGATTGACTTCAGATGGATATGGGCGATAAACACAAATAAAGTTCAATGTATATATTTGAAGGGTTCGATATGAAGGCATACTCAAAAGTCTTACAGTCCTGAATAATACCTCTATCTCTGAGTCTAACATGGGATTTATGAATTCCAATACCATTGATATGCGCCTACCATCATCGGGATTAATTGCATTGTGGCGAGAGTGGGTTATTTCATGAGCAAGTTGAAAAAGGCATTTTAGATTGCAAGATCCGGGTATTAAAAAGTGGATCACGACTATAAGGCACCCAATCCACTACACAAAAGAGCAATGTTTCATTCTTCAGGGAAAATGACACCCACTTGCTTTCAAGGATGGTCTCAAAAGGCGGAGTTGGATCTAGCTCGTATGACATTTCCAGAAGAACTCCACTACCTCTGCGATTTTTCCGATCACTACGATAAATCAAGTAGTCCTGAAGAACAGCTGACCTCATGACAGAACTGTTGAGCCATGTCTCAGAGCAATAATGGGTGGCGAATCAGTTTGAACAATAGTTTGGAACTCACGTAATTTGTTTTAAATACTTTGAGCATTCAAATGGATTCCCATACACCATTACCAACATTGGTAGTAGACAATATCGTGGATTTGCTTGGAAACCCATCTGAAAAATCTGGGCAGATTGATGAAGATGAATCAAACAAGGAGTCTGTGAATGAAGGAAGCGTTGGATGTACGCAAGTTAAACATACCCAGTCTCTGTGCTTCATTGAGCGAAACTGTTTTAAAGATAGTCTGCTACATTTACGATGGATGTGTTCATAGCATACCAGGGGCGGATCCAGGATTTTAAACACGTTAAAATTACCGGAGGCTGATGGCTGAAACTTGTCCAAAATGGGCTGATTTTGCAAAATTTTGCAGAATTACCGGGAGGCGCGCGCCCCCTCCGCCCCCTCCCTAGATCCGCGCCTGCATACTGTACTTGATATTTATTAAAGATGGATTTCTTGCAGGATGAGAACTCTTGACGTAGTCCTGAGTGTTGGTGGATGCATGTTCACATAAATAAACTTGAAAGGTACATATGCTGTTACAAAATCGGATGTGAATAGTTACTTTTCCCCGAAAAGAGTTAAAATAAGCAGAAGATGCAGGCACAGACTTGGTAAGTATAAGCAGACTACTAGACCCATAGCTATAACTAGTCGAGTAATGTTGCAATGATTCCCAGTAGGTCTAGGCCTAGGCTGGGGCCTAGGCAAGGTTTGATGTTATTTCAAACGTGTTAATGTAAAGAAGTAAAATAGCAATATAAAAGCTCCTTTGATTAATCCCTTAGTGTACCAAGGATGATCATTAGCGTTGTGCATTGCGATTGTAGAAGATGACAGTCATACAGTACACTAACAAAAGAGATCAACGCATTGCAACATTTGGAAGGGATGACATCGTTATACTCTTAACATGTAGGGTATAACAAATTGTTCGTCTGGTTACAATTATTCCAAATATGAATAGCTTGTTCATGTACAACTTTGGAGTCATGGGGTCAAATTGTTGAAAGTAGCCAAAAGATCCATTTCAATTGTACAAGATCAAAAAAGTAAAAGTTGCTCAAACCTTGGTAAAAAGTGAAGCAAATTGTTCATCTACAGCCAGTCTCAAAAAATTTTACAATCAGAAGGAAAAAAATTGTTAAATATGATTTAAAAAATAAGCCATTCTTAATTGGCATAACGTTAAAGAACAAAGACTAGGCTTTCCAATTGTGTTTGTTTGATCTTATTTGACTTTGGCAATCAATTTAGTAAGATACACCAAAATCAAAATAAAACCCAGATTAAAGTACACAAAGGAAGTCTGGTGTTCTCGACACATGATTTTTAAACTAAAATAGTCAACATAAGTTCAATGATAAATAAATAATAAAAAAATACAAAAATTATTGCACGTTTCAATAAAATACAGCTTTGAATTTATCACAAAATTGGTATCTATTAAAATCATTCCAGAAGAAGAAGAAATATAATGGCAATCAAAATAAACACTATAAATCCAAAGAAATTATTTAAAAATATTGTACTGTCTTTGTGCATTAACTAATAGTTGAAGTCAATAAAAATTTGAATTTGGAAGTAACGTATCAAGGTGTCGGTAGGACTTTGCGTTTCATGATACTTCAAGACCATAAAAAACTCTCTCCTCTATTATAATTGAGATTGCTTTACGGCCATGATTCTCTTCCAACAACAACAGTATGTCGAATGTTATACACTTTATCTTAAAGCCAGAACTTTACTGAAGATCATCTCTACCATTACGTAACTGTTTTCGCATCTTTTAAAGTTTTTATGAAGATAATGCCTTCTTTGAATTTCATATCTGTTCAAATGTAAATAACCTTTGTTTAACTAATTCTTTCACAATTCTCACTCAACCAGAAAGTGGCACAAACTCGATTTGTGTGTTCCGCTGTAATCTCTAGATTGAAAAAAAGCAAATGAGATGAAACAAAAACCTTAACGGAATAAACATGTGCTTTATTCCGTGAAGGGTTTCCGAATTCATAAGTGTGTCAGAAAAAAGTGGGTCAGATGGGTCAGGTTACGGAAACTCCCAACAAAAAGTATTGTAAAGCTATACTACTCAAATTGATTTACATATGTTGAGATTCAAATTGAAAACAAAAATCCGTTTTTTTTTTGAGAACCTGTAGACTAAGCTATATGGAAAAAAGCAAATGGTTTTCATCATCTGGTATGTTTAGTTGTCATGCTATGGGACCAAATAGGTCAGTAAGGACTACGTAATCCACTACACATTAGTGGTTTAACGACCCTTCTTTATGCCCTATCTCGGATCACGTACATGTTGTATACCAAAATTATGCTTATCGTTTGCCAATCTAATAATTTGAAACATTTTTAAAAAAATGGGAGTACTTGTTTTTTGTTATCCTTGTACAACCAGAAATTTGACCCTATTTTGGCTAATTTTAGCATTTGACTCCATAAACTCCACACATAGGGTTGTATAATGAGGCAAAACATACATAGTGGATATTATAACAAATGATTAATTCATTTATTTTATTACTTAAAAATAAATAATAAGACAGAGTTTTTAAGCTTAAAATTTTCAAATTCTCTTTTTAGAGTATACCGTAAATGTAATCCTTACCGTATTCTGTGGTAGGAATGCACCCATATAATACTGTAAATGTACAATAAGATTCAAGTTGATACAAATTCAGTCTAAGGCCCGTTTTGTTAAATTTTTGCCTCAGAGGCTAATATTTGGTAATTGTTAAACTTTGAACACGCTTTTGCGGTGTTTTGATTTGATGAATGTTGAAAAGAAATTCAAAATTGATTGTATCCGTGAACCGTTAATAGTGATACGAGTAGACCCCTGAATCACGCTTATCCAATTAACGAGAGATAATAACAAAAAATCCACATAAATGACCTTTGACCTGGGGTCTACACATTGTGAACTTATGTATACCGGATACAAATACTTATAGAATATATGATTTAATATTACCTTGGGGGCTTAACACATGTGGGAATTATGTTTCTACCGTATACAGAAATATTTCTCAGAATTATTGATATATTAAAGCCATCTGAAGCCACCCCTTATCCACTAACGAAAGGATCATAAAAAAAGCAACATACAATGACCTAATACCTATAGGAATTACGTATATAATACATGATATTTATATATCATATATCATTGCCGTGGACACACAGTCTTACTAACCACCAAACCAGGCGGGTGACACAGTGACAAATGCCCCCCATAGACGAATTCGATAAGCGATAGTGATAGCGCCACCAATTTCGATAAGCCTATTCTCTTAAAATGAAAGCGTGAAAAAAATCACTCTGAATTTCGGAGTGATTTTAATTAACTCTAATCGAGGGCTTTTAGCTCTAAAAGGCGCAGAAATGCAAAGCCTGACACCTTAACTAGAGGGTTACCGAGCTCACTCTGTTACCCAGTGCGCTCAAAATGCCACTCTTCGTCGGAAGTGAAGCCACTCTGAACTTCTTATCGAGCAGTTTAGCTCTACCAGAGTGAGAAAAATGCTCTTTTTCGGAGGGAAACTAATAGCCAATCAGACACGCCGCAAATCGCGTGAGTATCGACTGGACGGCGAGTTAGGCGAGACGTCAGCAAATGGTGAACCGAGTGAAGTAGTGAAGAAATCATAGAGAGCTTTACGGGGGAGTATATTTTGTGGTCGGTCACAAATTCATGATTTACAGACAAAGTGTGGAGAGAAGCGTTGGAAATGTTAATTACTGTAATATCACTCGTAAATACGATAGTCTGCGCCACGCTAGGCCAGGACCTCGGCACAGTCCGAAACGCACATCATGCATGTCCACGGGCATGCATGACTGATCATGCACGTCATGCATGCCACATTGCAGTCACAATGAATCATGCCAATGTGCGCTACACTATTTATATGTCACGATGCTATGAATTATGACCTACAATTATAATATACTCACCAAACAAACAAAATTCACAGAGAATCACACTCTACAAAAGTGAATTGGCTAGTTCACAGGCTTTCCCCCACAGCTCTAAAAAGGTGACTTAAGTTCACCTCTGAAAAGGAGTGATCACTTCACTCTTTGCTTGAGTTATTTTTTCACTCTTATTAGAGTGGATCTCACCTCTAAACAGAGCAACTAGATGGCTCTTTTTGGAGAGATTTCACTCTTTTAGAGTGGTTTTTTCACTCTTTCGTTTAGAGAGTACCTAATTCAGGGGGGTTAGGGCGTGCCACCTCCTAACACGCAACAGCGAATCAAAAACGGCCATCAATTTCCGGGTGCTAGTCTGTTTCAAAGACTTAACGGTAGGAGGCGCTCTTACGCATATCGAACGGTTACACCACAGACTTGGACTAAAGACTAGGCCGTGGTCACGAATATTTAAATCTAAATGCCGTTATGGAAATTACACTATTTGGCAGGGCGGGTAATCCACTAACCCCTATGGATTTTGAAGTCAATATTTTTTTCCTAAATTATCATGATATTACTAAGATCTTTTGAACATAGGTTTAAGAGAAGATTTTGCAATGTCACTGGGACCGAGGCTGCCATAGTAAATGCACGTAGCAGTTCCCCAAATTACCGTTTAGAAATCCCCAATGCCCAAATCGAGCAGATCGTGTCCTACCCCCGACCTAATTAGCTAATAATTTATGCAGAGTGACGTAGACCGGAGATGACGTAGCACCACAGCGCCACGTACGATCGGCGATCCATAAGCTACAGATTTCATGCAGTATGCCTCCACTCTCTTGATCGAGTGTCCTACCTCGATTATTTAGGATCCCTGACCAAACTGATCAAATCTAACACCTCATGTAGATCGTGTTATGGGATATGGTGAAATCGATTATATGATCTAATCTCCTAGCTTATCACTTAATTTGCGGCCGCTTGTGAAAGAATCGAGTAATCAAATCTAACATCCCTTAGTACATTGTATGAAATGATCCCTAATATCGCTGGTAAAGTATAGTAACAGTGGGTGGTATAACGATGTGCATAATGCAGTCTGATGGGATTATGGTAAAATGCATGTCCTTTTCATGTCCTATATATGACCACTTAAAGAGACACTGGCACATTTGAAAAATAGTGCGCCCGCAAGATTTTTCAAAATTGATATTTTTCCATGGTTGTAAAGCGTTTATATACATTATCCCTCACCTGAAATGATTAGCACAAATCATCGCCCTTATGGGTAAACAGAATGATTTTATAATAAAATGACTCCGAAGTCATTAATTTAGCCGACGACGGAAATGGTGTTTTTACACACATGCGCCCTTTTTGACCGGTCTGTGACGTGACCTTTGTGGTTTTAATATTAACGAGGACGAGTCAATGATATTCATTTGTTGATAAAGCTAGCCTACAAATGACCTAGGCGTCTTTAGCCTCTTGTTGCTATCTGTTTTTGGGTGTGTTATATCTCCATTCTTCCAATGACCTACACTATCATTTGCGAGCAAATTGAAGAAATTTCAATTGCGTGCTTGTCGCATCATTTTGGGAGACCGATGTGGCTCATATGCTACCGCTGAGGCTTTGCAAACATTTTTAGTATCACTGTTTGGTAGCTCCTCCGAGGTTTCAGTAGAACCATTAAGTTTGACAGGCATATATATGTCTATACTTCCTCCTACAAGGGCTAGCAGACACGGCAGACACCTTAGAGGTTCGCAGCATCATTTATTTTTATTTTTGTCTTATTTAGCCTGGGTAAATCATTCAGTGTTCAAGCACTGCTGTCCACTGATGCCCAGGGATCCAGGACGACTTGGCACAGCCAAGGGTTTTTACCCTACTCTTATCGAAACTGGCTGCGATTACATATACAGGCGTGATTATCCATGTACATGGGACCGACTACTTAACGTCCCCTCCGAAGGACAAGGTATTCTTATGGTTCGTTTGCAAAAGCACGCTTTTAAATTAAAGCGGCACTGGCACATTTTCACAAAATATGAAAATTTCAGTTACATTACATTTCAGTTGAAATTTCAGTTACATTACAGTTGGATCAGCCCAAATGCAGGTCTGACAACACGATATAGGAAATCAACTATCCCAGCATTTGTTGATCGTTGAAATGTTTGCTGTTAGAATGCGTAGTGGTTTTTGGCTTTGTGTGTGTTGCGAATTTGGGTTGTATGTGTGTGTGAATGTGTGTGTGTAAGTGAATGTGATATTTAAATATTTTACGTCTGTATATTTTATTGTTTTAATAATAGTCATTTTAATGGTTTTAATAACAGCTAACTTTATCTATTTTTAAAATGGAATTTAGGTACTTTTTAACATAAACCATACGTTTCAGCGATTTCGCTGCTTTTTATAAACCTGAAATAATAGTAGTAATAGTAACATCTAGATTTTATTCAGATTGACCCAGAATTCACTTCCCTGTACAAACGAATGGGAAAATACATGTCTGGAAAAAGGCACCACGAAAAATTCTAAAATGTATCCAGAAAAAAAAAAAAAAAAAAAAGACTCATTGTTGAAAGCAATCTATGCATGGACTAACAAGGATTGATGTCCATTTAGCATTCCAGGCCAACGGTATGCTCAAATTGTATATGATTATTCATATTTTTATTAGTCTGATTTATAGTTTTAAAAAACCAAATGGTTGAAAGGATAACAATATACTTAAATTTGAGCAAAGCAACTCATTTTAGGCAGGGTTAAACATTTTAAAAAGGTCAGATTTGAGTTTCTTGACCCCAAAAACCTATATAGAGACATATTAAAAGTGGTATCTATCCAAAAAGTAGGTGATGAGTCGAAAAATATGTAATTTTGGCGGCCATTTTGAATTTTCGTAATTTAGCGACGTCAGACATCATCGTATGCAAAAATAAAGGTCATTTTTGGATTCTACATCAAAATTGGCCATAGAAACCACTAGTTTTAAATCATTTTTCAGAAAAAAGTCCAGATTTGCCCAACCCTTATTACATTTCAGTTGAAATTTCAGTTACATTACAGTTGGATCAGCCCAAATGCAGGTCTGACAACACGATATAGGAAATCAACTATCCCAGCATTTGTTGATCGTTGAAATGTTTGTTGTTAGAATGCGTAGTGGTTTTTGGCTTTGTGTGTGTTGCGCATTTGGGTTGTATGTGTGTTTGTGTGTGTGAATGTGTGTGTGTGTGTAAGTGAATGTGATATTTAAATATTTTATTGTTTTTAATAATAGTCATTTTATTGGTTTTAATAACAGCTAATATTATCTATTTTTAAAATGGAATTTAGGTACTTTTTAACATAAACCATACGTTTCAGCGATTTCACTGCTTTTTATAAACCCGAAATAATAGTAGTAATAGTAACATCTAGATTTTATCCAGATTGACCCAGAATTCACTTCCCTGTACAAACGAATGGGAAAATACATGTCTGGAAAAAGGCACCACGAAAAAATTCTAAAATGTATCCAGCACCCAATTAATTGTCTACTCTAAATTCATCAAAGCCATTGTTTAAACTGTTTAGTGCATCATTGTGGCGAAAGCGGAAAATGGCTACTTTTCAGTCTAAATTGGCATACGCAAAAATCATTGTTTTGCCCCTAATATCTGGACCGATCAATATTTCTAAATTTTAATTTCACTAATATTAATGTCTTAGCGCTATGTCTTGTCTGTGCAGAGTTTTGATGAATTATTCAAGTGGGAAATGTGTTTTCTCGATGTAGGGCTCCAGGACCCATCCACTTCCCCTTATCCGCTAATGTGTGTAAAAAGACCTTAGTAAACCTAATTAATATACACTACAAGTACAGTAAAATGTACTCTGCATTGTCGTCATTTATCTTGTCTACTGACCTTTGTGAAAATTACATATACAATCTTGCAACCAAGGTTTTTCTATATAAAAATTTGCTGAGGATTCCAAAAATGTCATTGTTTAAAGGTCCCAGGAAATGAGATGATAAACCTACTCCAAATCTTTAATGGGACATTCCATTCCCATAAACAGGGCCAGAAAAAAGAATACACTCCAGTGACATCATTAGTGAAACTATTGATTTTCAATCAGTGCCATGAATAGATTCACACCAGTCACCTGGATTTTTCTATCACTCTCTGAAAAATCAATAGTTTCACTAATGATGTCATCACCAACCTAAATATTGAATGCTTTCTAGTCCCTTCTTGTAGACTTGACACAAACCACAACAATTCTATTTGCATTTCCTGGGACCTTTAAAGTGTGTTCTTGGATTATTCTAGGGGGCAAATCGTATACAGGGGTCAAAATATAAAAATGGTCAAAAGGTGTTTTAAAGTACACCATCATGTTGAAAAAAAAAATAAAACAGCCAATATCAATTACATTTCCCCCATATACTAAAAAGCTGAAAACCGCGAAATTCTAGTTTGGTATAATATTGGAATAAAAAGTCCACAAATTGCACCAACTAAAATTTCACAGAAAGCTTAGATATTACTTTCCAGTATCCATTACAAATAGAACTTTGATCTACGCTATAACTATTGAAAGTGGTAGTCGACAACAGAAATTATACAAAAAAATATGACCTTTCTTTGTGTAATATCTCACAGGTCAGTGCTTTCAATACACTTTGCCTAGTGTGTTGAAACAATTCCGTTAGCCGGGAGCGGACATCCGGGAGTTCAACAAAATCTGCTTTGCAACGGCAGGGCCAACATCGTGCGTAATTCGATGCGCTGCATGCATAGTGTCATTCGATGTGCAGTGAACTTAATAAGCAATTTGCGCAGTTTGTTTTTCACCCGATTCGGGATTCTGGGCTTCCCCTTGGTTTTTCACCGCGATGTACTCATCCCTCTCCCGCTATACAGAAAAACCGTTAATTTTTATCTAACTTTGACAAGGTAATCCACAACATATCCCAACTGTCTGCTCGTTTGCTTAGTTTCCCAATAAGGTCTTTCTTTTCATCGCTTTGCTCTATGCATAATTTTGCAGTACTACCACCACCACCATCAACCATCACCACCACCTTAGCCAATCTGCGTGAAACTAACCTGATTTGATAGAATATTCAAATTTGAATATTCGAAGTGATCCCCAAAATTCGCGTAGAACGTATCTTCGAGCTTGTTCCTTTATCTAGATATGTGTCCGATTGCAATGCCATTTGTAGTGCATATCTGACCATGGAGGGTGGAATATTTTAATTTTTAAACAAGTTTGAAAATCGTCGTCTTTGTACTTCATTTTAGAAATTAAGGTAGATGAAAGCAATAGAATAGAATAAATGTCCAATATTTTAATATGAAAGACTGGACTACTGTAAGTACTTTAAAATTGTAAAGTGATTCCGACTATTGCTTGCGATGCGTTGTTCCGGCTGGTGGTCACGTTTTTAGCGCTTGATAGTTAAATATAATTTAGATATTGAAAAGACTGGACTACTGTATAGTATAGACTTTAAAATTGGTAAAAGTGATTCCGACTTTTGTTTGCGATGCTTGTCCGTCTGGCGGTCACGTTTTAGCGCTTACGCTTGATTATTGTTGAATTCAGTCATGAACGCCATAGTGACAGAGTCTTAATAAGTGTAATATTTATTCACGGGACCTTACGAACCGCGTAGGCTTCGATGCAACGGTTTAGTATTAAAGAAATATGTCAAGATTTTGTCAAGCTCAGTTTGGACTTACATTCATAAAATATATGTACCATACATCATCGAATTCCGGAAAATAATCATTATGTTAAATTCACAAAATAGAGGCATTTTAAATTTTTGCTTTTTTGACATACGAGACAACGGGCCGGATTTTTTTCGCCATCTTCGGGATCACAAGCGCCCAATTTTGCTCTCCTCGTACGTCAAATGATGACAAAACATCGTGTTGACTCGAAGTGTTATTTTTTTGTCATTGCTTGACACTGTAATATGGATGGATTAATAAAGTAATAATAAATTTGAAAATAAGTACAGAATGACATATTTTGTTCATTTCGTTGTGTTGTTAATTTATTATTGATATAAACACACATCGATCGCAGTTCACAGGGGTAGGACCCGACCTGCTCGATTTGGGCTTTGGGATTTCCAAACGGTAATTTGTGGAACTGCTACGTGCATTACTATGGTAGCTGTGTCTCAGTTTCATTAAAAAATCTCCTTAAACCCTAGTTCAATACATCTAGGAATATCATGATAAATAAAGATAATTTATTGACTTCAATCCGTCGGGGTTAGTGGATTAACCCCGCTGTAAAATATTGTAATTTCCATAACGGTCATTAGATTAAATATTCGTGACCAGGCTAGTCTTTAGCGTCGAGTCACCGTCCGATACGCGTAATAGCGCCCTCCTACCGTTAAGTCTTTGAAAGGACTAGCACTCGAGTCGCGCCGGATGTTTATGCAGATTTGAATCAGGCTGTTGCTGTTAGATGGCATGTCCTACCCCCTGGCAAGTTCAATCGAATAGGAAGTGGCAACACTCCTGGCGATATGATGGTCATCACTTTGACGGCACCATTTGCCTGCGATGTGGATTGTCGGAATCGTTTTCGAGTAAGCTTATTGGGCGGAAATTAAAAGGGCAAAATACTCAACAAATGTGGACAATTTTCACTTATTTTGATTTATATTAATCTACGTTACTTACGCTTTCCATCCATACCAAGTTTTCCAAATATTCAGAATCATACAATTTCCTTTAAGCATTTACTACTCGTACATTATTATTCACACGACGAGCTATTTCTCCGGGTAATTTGAAAAAAAAAAACTCATCCTCATTACTATCTTCAGCTACTGTAATAAAGTTGGAACGTATACTAGTTAAACATTTTCTATCGTGCAGTAATTTCAGTAGCTTAAAACGTCCACTTCGAATCTTGAATTTCTCCGGTGCTGAATTTTCTTTCAACCACGTGAGATTCAAAACGACGTGTGTGGTACACGATGGTAGCCACGCTGGTTTCGCTGTTGCTCCGGTACACTACGGAAGCCGGGTTTTAGTAGTGTTTTTTTTTGGGGGGGGGGGGCCTGTCGTTAATTGTGACGTCACCCATATATGTTTTCTGTGTGAATTCAGTATATTTTCCAGACATTTTCACAGAGTAGCTCCAAAAACCAAATCTACTTAGGAAGATATAAAGCTTCTTTAAAATTTGAAATTGAAGGTGACGCTACATATCCATGAATTTTCTGAACAAACATTCTTCTAAAACTGGCCTCGAAATGGGCTTATAGAAAATTTGACACCTAAGGCACTATCAGTGGATTTTGCTCAACCAGAAATTCGAAAAAAAAATCATCCAAAATCAGATTTTTGCATTTTTGTAACAACGTTAGGTATCCTAACATAACCCCATAAAGTTATATACCCACAACTCTATAGCCTAATAAGGACAAATCGGATATTTTAGTCATTACCTGTCCCGTCCAGACACTTTTTTTACTACAACACAAATTGAAATGGAGATCTATCGTTTAGACCATTGCTGCTTTCTTAATTTCTATCAATTTTTCGCTTGGAAAAAATTACTTTTGAGAATTTCTACAGGCTTATTTTCTTTAAAGCCATTCTTCCAAATTTAAATTTTGACACTTTCATGTGGATCACTCTAGGTCCTTCAAATGGTAGCATTTATATATTTCCTATTATAAAATTACGAATGGTTTACCCCTGTTTTACCTGATAGACCAGTGCGAATGACGCATTACATCTGGTCAGTGAGCGAGTGTTCGCCATGATACGCGGAATTACCATGCGATCTGCAATGCCCTCTGGCTCAGTGGCCTCATTCATACGGGGTAGCGAGGCGAACCGGGTAATTCCCGTATCATAGCAACGTTCGGCGGCCGTAGCCCTATCTGCCACAGTTTGGAAAGGGTATAAGGCATAAAGGAAAACAAACCCCCAACTAACTTTGATAAAAAGGTAGTTACAATTTTTAAAAATCCTGAAATTTCCCTAACATCTGTATCAAATCATAGAAAAACATAACTGAACAGAAATTCCAATAAAATAAGAAAGTTTAATAATATTCTACAAGTATTTTACCTTCTTCTTAGACTCTAAAAGACTTAGTTTTTCGCTCAGCTCTAAATGCCTCGATGTCGCCATCGAGGCAAAAATATCAGCAACGTTCATCGCAAGCCATAAAGGCCATAACGTATTGCCGCAATTTCACAATTTTTGTACCAGAAAGAGTTCTCAGCTTAATCCTTTTCAAGATGGGAATATTTTGGATAGAAAGCTTTACAACCATGGCCAAAAATCTAAATTTTCACATTTCTTATGGACACCTGTTATTTGATCTCTCGTTGCACCTTTAATTAAATTATTAATTTTGCAATTTATCGCAGATTTGGTTGTGAGCGCGAGCATAGAGATATCTGACTTTAGGCTCACCGAATTTTTTCTATGAAAATATATTGTTTTAAGTAAGTTTGATGTATTTAACTTTAGGAACCCTTTAACATCCAGTTTGACTCACAACTTTTTTATCCAATTTATCTCTTAGACTGATTCAATCAAGCCAGCTAAATGAATATACTTACATTATATATAATGTTGGCTTTTCAGAATTAGTTTGTTTTCTAGGGACCCCTTCTGGCCTATTTCCCAGGAGAAATTGCAGACCTGCAGTCTGCATGCTACTCTTACTGTCTAAGCACTACTCGTTCTAGAATGATGAGAAATTGGGGCATCGAAAATCTAAGGAAAAACGTTTGAGAAAACGAGAAAGGTCTTGGATGGCCCTTGAAGATATCTAAAGCATACTTTCGTTTAGTGATCCAAGTAATTTACACCAAGAAAGATTGTATAGGGCTGTAAGAGATTGGGGAAGAGAGAGAGAGAGAGAGCACACGTTTTTCAATACATTTGAAAATTCTCAAGAATTTTCGGAGTCTGGGTCTCAAAGTATATTAGCTACGTGTTCTTCATTTGCATTTCCAAAATGATAGCTGATAACAGTTTTCTCTTTAAATTATCGACGCGGATTAATCTTTTAATTTGATCTAAAATTTGCATGAGAGGATTGATAACAGTTGCGTTATTAGGCAAATCTCGACAAAAAACCCCAAAATATATTATAAAAATAATAGATGGTATGAGTCTTTCTTTTTTACAACCTCTTTGTTCTGAGCATAAACATTTTATCAACATTTACTGTTCATTAGCCACCGAAAAACAATGTACTTTAGCATCGACCATTACTATAAGTGCGTTACTATGATAGCGTTCCGCCTAAGCAGAGAAATGAGAAATTTCTAGCAGTTTAATCTTTAGAAGTATTTTTTTTTTTTTTTTTTTTTTTTTTTTTTTTTTTTTTTTTTTCCGAGCATACCAGGGCTCAATGGTTTTTAGGTCATTGGGCCCCCCGAACATACTAACTACGCCACTGCTCATGAGGGAAATGTGCAAAATAACTACCCGAGGTGACTGCCACTGTAGATAGACCGTAGGCTGTCACCGAGGAGGAATTTTGCACCATTTCACATATAGAGCAGTTGTTACTGTCACTTACCAGGCCAAAACCACCGCAAAAACTACGGATTCAAACTTCCTGAATAACTAGACAATACCCTGTGAACTTGATTTACAAATTTTAAAACAAGTTTTAATTTTAATTGTGTTTAAATCACCTCATTCAAACATCAATTAGGTATCAATAATCAAAGATCAACTCTATATAAAGTTCGTTAATTATGAACTACAACCTTTACTACCTAGTGTGTGCCGCGACACGGGCTGCAGCAATATTACAATTAAGATGCCGAACTTGCAAAGGGTCCTGTCGAATATTCCAGCGTAAAACTCCAATCTCCAAAGTGGACGTGTCCACGGACGACGTGTCCTTACTGAAGAAAACCAGCCCCTAATGACGCCCGAAGCTCTGAGGTCGACTAAATTAAAGTCCAAAAGTGCTGTGCTGTTCTCCTTGGATAACGCAGAGCACGACGAAATACGAAACCGAACACGGTACACAATCGGAACGAAAATGCTGGAGGCTAGACTACTATGGACAATGATCCACTATATGGCGGTGAGATTAATACTAGACTGTGATACGTCACGTTAAACTATGGAATTGCTAATAACATTGGAGCACGATGTATGAAACTTCCTTTGGAGTAATGAAGTTGTGATACTCTGCCTCATATTCTCTCACCAGGGCTTATATATCCTCTCCAACAATTCTAGACGGATCTAGCGAGTCTATATAGTCTTTTGTACAAATCTAGCCCATACATCATAAGTCCTGAACTTACTGCACAGATCTCCACTGTTCTATATGGATACAGCACCGTCTCCCTGCCTGTAATGCAGAGGGAGCCTCTATAGTCAGAAAAGCACATAGGCTAGTCAGATCTCCTGACTTGAGTTAATTCCAGCGCTTCATCCACGGTCTCTGAATCTAAGTGGCTTTGAACATACCAGCATGCACAACAACAACAGGTATATTTTTATATCATGTTACTTAGACTAATTTTATAATATTTTATGTGCTAATTTATGACTTTAATCTACTCAAAATGAAAAAAATCATTGCATAATTCGTGGCGGCGGTAACTCCCTCCCCCTTAAAGAAAGAAAGTTTGATTGAAAAGCAAACTTTCGACTATTTAAGGCTCTACTATTTTGAAAATATATACATAACTTATTCACAATGTTACACTTCCCTTTTAAACGATTTCTTGTTTCTGACTAATACACAATTCTAGTTAGGGCATAAGCATCACCATTATCTTTGCCTTTGAACATGTGTCTGATGTCTAGGTTGTATACTCTTGCAAAGTCAAACTCCACCTCACTAAACCTGATTCGTGTTTTTCATCCTGTGAATGAGGTGAGGGGGGTGTGCGATCTGTATAAAAACAAAGCACTGGGTGCACTTGTGGTGCCCAAATATACATCAAACTGCCCTAATGCAAAAAGCAGAGCACGCACTCCTTCTCAATAGTGAGCGGTAATTCTGGGGGGTGCTTGTTAAAACTTCTTGGAGAAATAAGAAACAGGGTGTCTATCCGTTTCTTCTCCTTCTTGCAATAGGAACCCACCACACCTATGTCACTGGCATCTATGGCCAATTGATTGGTTCTGAAGTCTGAGGCATTAGAAGAAGGTTCAATAATCAGTATGGCTTGATTTTCTGGAAAACTAATTTCACATCGGTGACCAAAACAAATTTGACATTTTTGGCTAGCAGAATTGTCAAAGGACCTGCAATATCTTATAAAGTTTGGACCAAAACTAAACTTCCTGTAAATCCAGCAATCATACTACGAATCATTTGAAGTCTTTGCTAAGGTATAGGTGTGGGGACCTTCTCAAGTGCTTCAACTTTCGCCTTGACAGGTTGACTTGCGTGACCTACTAAATGACCTCAATAAGGAAACATTGGAATGGCAAAAACTCACTCTTGACCTGTAAATTGACGTCAGTTTAGTTTGTTTTCTGACAACTTCTGAATCAAGTGATGGAGCTGCCCTATGTGTTGTTCCCAAGACTGACTGTACACAATCCAAATCATAACATAGGCGTCACAGCCTTCTCTGTCAGCAACTATATGATACCTTCTTTGAGGTTGCGAGTTGTGCGTTTTTTAAGACCGAACGGCATACACACGATACTGAAACCAAAAGCACCAGCCGGCGTGCAAAAATGCCGAAAATTTCTTTTGACACGATCATAAGACGGGTAACCTGCCAATACCCCTTCAAAGGTCAAAATTGCATGACGTACTCTTGAATTGCAATTTTGTCAATGCAATCCTCCATACGAGGTATCGGAAATGAATCAGCTCTTTGACATTGATTACGCTTCTGAAGCTTGTCAACAAACTAGGGAACAATCAGGTTTGGGAACAAAATACTATGGGAACCCATTCACTTTTGCTGCTTAATTATTTGATTTTCCAACATGTACACTTCGCTTGTTGAGATGTTCCTTCTTTATAGGATTTACTCTGTAAGGGCGCTGTTTTATTGGTGCACCATCACCAAGATCAATCTTGTCCATGATAAGCAGACAGTGTGTTCTGCTAGGGACATCAGGAAAAAATATCTTCAAATTAATGGAATCAAATGCTGATTTCACACTGTGATTTTCTGTAAGATGGCCTAGTTTTGTATCCAAATCACTGAGCAATCTGAATTTTGCAACTTGATAGGATAGTCATGATTTTGTCATCACTTTGAATTTTGAAACATCTTCAGATCATGATTGTCATCAGTTTACTTTCCTCAGTATGACTTACCGAGCACACTGGTTTTGCACTGCCATCATCATTTAATACCTAACATACTCTTTCAACAATATTAAATGCACAATTGCTAATCTTACGCCTATCTGGAGTTTGACTATGTAGTCAAACTTCATTTACTTTCTTGTGCACTTACTGTATAGGGACCATTTCTATCTGGGCCTGCCAGTGGATGTCCAGGGATTGGAAACAGACTAACACTTGGTCTCCTGGCCTCAAAGACCCTACTCTTGGCATCGTGGTCATACCACCTTCTTCATTTGGTCTGGCTGCTTACAATTCTCCCTGGCAATTCATTTGCCATATTGAGCCTATATACTTGAATTTGGAAAATAGTCCAAACGGTGGGTTGTCAGTTTCATTATTCAGCCATTTCTCCTTAGGAGTTTCAAGGGACCGCGACTGTTCGCCCAAAACTAACTCAAAGGGACTGAAACCCTAGGGTTTCTTGAACTGCTTCCTTGCAGCAAACAATAACAAGGCAACCTCCATCCGTCCCATTCCTTCGCAAATTCCAAACAGTAAGTCCTAAATAATATTTTCCAGAGTTGGTGGAATCTCTCTAAAGCTCCTTGGACTCGGCATGGTACCATGGTAAGCCACTGGGAAGATACTGTGTCTATCCCTAACTATCATTACATGGTGAAATAGCCACCAGATGTAAAAATTGACCCCTGATCTGACTGAGTTGACTGAATTGACTTGGTAGGCCTACAAGCGTGAAAAACTTTGGTCAAAGCCTTCACACAGTTTAGCCGTTGATGTGCCTCAAGGGTATGGCTTCAGGAAACATAGTAGCGGACACATGATAGCTAAAGTAAAGGTAACTGATTTACCCGACTTAGTCCGGGGAGAGGTCCTACACATGTCAACTATTGACTGGATACTAAACTGCTCTCCGGAATGACGGGTATAGGTTTCAGAGGAGACGGGCGGAATTGTCTAGATTAGTTTACAACAACTTGACAAGTTATGACAAGGATCTCCGTATTCCGAACATCTTACGAAGTGTAGGCCACCAAATGTAGTTATCAAAAATCCTTATCATGGTCTGCTTGACTCCTAACTGTCCATGCATAGGAATATCATGGGCAATGCTGATGGACTTCGGTGATACACTTTGGGACGATCAAACTACCTAGATGAACAACTTTCCCACTATCATCTTGCCCGGAGCGGCAATCAGGTTGGCCTCCATTTCCTCATCAGCACACCATTGTGTTTGTAACAAACCACACAGGAACGTCCTCAGGCTCCTCGCAGGGTCTGCCCACCTTTGACCTCTACAAGATTCTTGATGTACACGGATATGAGTTCCTGTTCAAAAGAAACGCGAACTGTTATATGACTCAGATCATCCAGCATTATCCCTCGATGCGACTGATCAATGCTCCTGACTATTGTTTGGAGAACTTGTATCCCCTGAAGAGGGAGTTGACCTGGTTCATCTAATTTTGTCATGACGTGTATTCTAATCTATAATTGGGACAACAGGTCTTCCTACTTCCTATCACTAGTTGCTTCAAGAATGGCGTTCTCGCAATACTCTAGTAACTGCACAGGCTGGATGGTAGAATGTAATATTTCTTCATCTACTATCTATTTCTGTGCCGGGATTTGTGGGTAACAATTGGTTCGCGATGTACTTTCCCGCCGCAAATTATTCCCCTAATAACATTGAAACACCTTTGCTGAAGGTTCAGCGGCCTTACTCCTACTATGGACTGCTACCTGAGACCAAATTCAGACTTCAAATTCACCTTGTGAGAGGGACACTAATAAACACCATTCCCTATACCTTGATATCAAGCATTCTCACTGTTTGCACTAATCTTCCCTAAAGGGGCAAGACCCCTCCAAAATTACTGACTGGGCACAACATGTGTCACGCATGATTTTTATACGTTTGGATCAACTTTGTAACATCAAGCAGGACACTGAAACCCTCCAAAACAAATGGTTCAAAGTCTTCCCTAACTTTCTCAGGCATCAACATCTTTCTGTTTAATAGCCTGGGAACTAAATTGTGGTCTAAGGGACACAGCAAAATACCTGTGGGAGCAGGAATTAGCTTCATGGCCATCTGCTTTCCCAATCAACTGTCCAAAACAGCTGGCAATAAATGACCTGAATCCTTGCAATATATGCAAGTTATATCTGACTAAAAACCATTCCCTGACTTGGTATTGGCAATAGAAGGACCCTTATTCCCGACTGAGGGAACCCGACCCTTTAACGTTTCCTTCTTTAGTATAACCATGACTTTGGAATGACTTTGGTAAGGCCTATAGGTATTTGAAATTAAAAACTATTGTAAATTCTGACTTGACTTATTAGGGCCACCTGTAATATTGCCTGGGATAACTCACTTGTGTAGTGAGGGCGAACATCGCTATTGTTGCTGCATTTTTCAAAATCTTTGATATCGCGTTCATCAAATGAGTTTTAAGATCGGCATGAATGCACTGTTTGAAGTGCTCAATTAAAACCACTGCCTAAGTTGATTGAAGGCTTGTTTCACTTCCTTGGAAGTGTGCCACCTATCCAACATTTGTTCCTGAACTTAGCAAACTCGACATGAGTTTGCTCTGCAGTTTTTCGCACTCCGAAATTTTTGCCGATACGCCTCAGGCACTAACATAAGGGCCTTTAAGGAATAGACTGTTTATAAATTCATAAGCACCTGCATGAATCATTGATAGGGACGAGTAGATCTCTATAGCTTTACCAATAAACACAGTTGAAAGCAATGTTGTCCACTGCTCTTTAGGCCACTTCACTACTTTCGGCAATCTTCTCGAAGATTTGCAAAAAATACTTGTCAACTTTCCTGTTACCTAATGATTGGAAAATAAATTTGAGAGTTTCTCGGCGTTGCGCACAAAACCCGAATGTGAGGGGAGCCTCATGATGTGCCTTTCATTGTTCTACTTTTCGTTGTTCCTAATTGTGTTTGGCTTAAATTTCATGCCAACTTCAATTCTTTAATACATTTGTAACCGATCTTCTTTTTCTTTTGTTCCATTTGCAAAATGTGGCATCTAGTTCCTGATGTTTCAGTGCCTTTTGCTAATTCAGGTTTGTGCCTTCTCTAATTGTAATTTGTCTTAGCCCTTTCCTTTCTTTGTCTTGTCTTTCTTTACTCATTGAATTTAATTGGCCATTTTCTCTTGCATTTGCATTTTCCATCTGTTTCCTTTCAGAGCACTATCTGACTCATCCTGAAATTTCCACTTGTTTCCTATAAACATCCCTCATATAGTATATCATTCCTCAACAAGACGGGTTAAGTAACTGGTTTTTAATTATATGCTGTCTCATGGAATGCCTGACTTCCATACCATAATACTTGGCCAAATTCCATTAAATCCGGCTTTTGAGCACATCAAAATTCTCCACGTAACATCTGTACAAACTCGTTGCGGTTTTAAACGCAATAGTGTATAACACTCTCTCACAAAATAACCAAATATGATGAGCACAGATAGCACAGTTTAAAACACACAATCAAAATTTGTGCAATATTTTAACTGTTATTTTTTATGTATTTCCGGACTACGAGACCCAATTTTGTTAAGGTCACCGTGACACAAGGCCAAAACCACCTCACAACTACGATTCAAATCTGAATACCTAGACATACACGGTGAAACTTGATTACAATTTTAAAACAAAAGTATGTATTTTAATTGTGTGTTTAAATCTATCTCATTCAAACATCAATTAGGGTATCAATAATTCAAAGATCAATCTATAATAAAGTCATTAATACGAATACTAAAACTTACTACCTGGTGTGTGCCGCGAAGCGCGGCCCTTTTGCCAGCACAAGATACAATTAAGATGCCGAAATTGCAAAGAGTCCTGGCGAATATTCCATCGTAAAATCCAATCTCCAATAGTGGGACGTGTCCACGAGAACGAATGGTCCTTTACTGAAGAAAACCAGCCTCCTAATGACTCCGAAGCTCGGAGGTCGACTAAATATAAAGTCAAAAGTGCTGTAGTGTTTATCATTCGATAACTCAGAGGCCACGAAATACGGAAACAGAAGACGGATACACAATCCGACGAAACTGCTGGAGCTGGGACTACTATGACAATTGTCCTCCACTATATGGAGAGTATTATACTAGACTGTGATTACTGTCACTTTAACTTGGAAAACTCTGCAATAACTTGGAGCCACGATGTTATGAAAACTCTCCTTGGAGTAATGATGTTTTGATACTTCTACCTCACTCTTCTCTCACCAGGGCTTTATAATCCTCTCCAACACTTCTAAGAAGGATCTAGCGCAGTATATATGAGTAGTGTACTAAATCAGAAACATTACATCAAGCCTGAAACCTACTGCAAGATATATCCACTGATCTATATGGATACAGTACTTTCTCCCTGCCTGTACATGCAGTAGGGCGCCATCTATAGTCAGAAAAACACATAGGCTAGTCAGATCCGGGCCTTGTTATTGTTTAAAATTCCAGAGCATTCTCCACGGTTCTCTTGAATTCTAAATGCTTTGCACATACCAGTAAATATGCACACAAACAGGGTTATATTTTATATCATGTTAAGTAGACTAATTTTATAATATTTTATGCTGCTAATTATATTTATGACTTATTTACTCAAAATTGAAATAAATCATTGCTAATTCTGGGGCTTTCTTTGAACACAGTCAATATTTGTTTTATATAACATATAAAAAATTCTGTAATTTGACAACAAACTTGCCAATGAACTCGTAGAGATCAGTTGCCACCGCAACTCAAGCCTTAGCATAGCCCAAAAAAAATCATGGTTCAAATCCAATCGCGGCCCTCCCTCACAAATTTCTCGAACTGCTCTCTACATATGATTTATTTACGGTATTAGCACTATTCTACGGCCCATCGAGATTTCTCCATTTGAGTCAGTCACCAAATTTATTTAACGAAATTGCCCAGCCGTGTTGAAATGTAAACACGCAATATCAGCAGAAGAAGATAGAAGAAGATATGATCCGATCTATGCAAGTGTCAAAGTATAGTGTCGATGATCGGGGTCAGATCAATCACCGTGGGGCACGGGGCGATGCAATTACCAACGCAGGGAAAAAAGCATTAAAAACGACTATTTCCGGTGCGGGGAACCTTTTTCCCTCTTGCGAAATTTTAGGGAAACTAGTCTCAAATCTATTATGACACGTGATCGAGTATCCATCAATCAAATGACAGAAATGTAGAGAACTGCTATTGCATAATAAAGGATATTGGTGGTCCTACGCACGATGTGATTGCACTTATGGATTGTAATAACCATTGTAAACTATTTTGGGTATTCTGAATTTTTAACCAATCATTGATGAGAAAAAATCAAATGTATTTGCTGTCCTTCACCAATCATATTGTTTTGTGTGGATGTGCTTTTTCTCATTTCAGCAGATAACCCATCAGGCTGAAATTAAGAGCGCGATCAAGAAGCCCGCTACCACACGTGGTTTGGTTTCTTGGAGACCTAGGCTTCTCAGCATTGCAACACAAGTCGTGGCTTGACTTCTACTTCGGCCTCGGCGGTTTTTTGCGTTTTTCGTTAATTCAAGCGGTTATAATGGATTGCACTAAAACGTATCCAACACAAGCATGGAAAGGGGAGTTTTGAGCTTTCTAGTTCACAGACTTCTCTCATACCAGGGATGTATGAGATATTTTATAGGGCCACCAAAACACTAAGATATTAATTCTGTTGTTCAATCAAAAGTTGTGTGAATTCGTGTCGACTTTTGACTGCAACAGGTTGGTAATTGGTATTATTTTGGTGTTTAGAAAGTCAAGAAAACAATTATTTTTAAAACCATAAAATTTCAAAAATGTGATTTTTAAATTCCGTCATTATAGGCATCCAAGATAGCTTCCGATATTTTAAGATGGCTTTTTATAATGGATAAACTTTATCAAAAACCTCTAGTACTGCAATGTGTGTACTCCATTAAAGTCTGAATCAGAGATTTCGAAATATATATTTTTTTGTTGTAGCCTAGCAATTTAAAAATAGTCAACTAGAACTAAAGCTATCACCTAAATATGACTCAATTCCAAAGTTAGAGATTGATCGGATTTTTCGTTTTTCAGGGCAGTACACATTTATGTACAGTTGATATAAACAAGATGATCCATAGGATACGTTGTTTGTTATAACAAAAATTTCCGGCAAATTTTTTTCCGGAAATAAACAAAGGTGCGAATTTCTATATGAAAGGACTTCGATTTGAGCCAGTAGTTATTTGATACAGTGGAGTATTAGAAGGAAAGCATTATGATATGCAAAAAACCCGAAAACAATTTGTTTGAACCTGAGGGCCGCCCTACCAGGGAAATCTCTGAGTCGGCCTTTTTAAGTAAATCGGATCAGTTATACATTAATGAGGTAATCAGAGTAGTAATCGGATACATATAACGATGTCATCCAAGCTGGGTATCCAATATGGAGGGAAATGCCACTCCATACTCACTTTTTAAACATATCGCCACTGGAAAAATAAAGACTCACTAAAACTCACTGAGCTGAGGCATCGGAATTAAGAGAAAAGAGAAAAGTCCAAAAAGATCGTGATGAAATTTGCTGCGATGAACACACATGATGGGCACGAAACACGAAATCGTGGTCGGTGGTCGGTACAGCAACACCTCGGGCCTTGCATCCCGGGTTCGGATCCCACCAGTGTCAATCTTCTTCAGTTCTATCCCTTTACCCATCCTTTTCCTGGCCGGGATATAGGCCATTGATATCCATATTTGGGATATTTGATGAATAACGACTCATTGACACTTAAGATAGCTATAATGGGTGCTTGAAGTGATAATCCATCTAAAAAAACACAAAAATATATATTTGGCCTAAGCGTGAATGAATTCTGACCTTTAAATACTGACATTTGCAGCCATATTACCATCCACCAGGATTCCATCTTCCAGATTCAATTCATTTTTCTGTTTTTGATATTTAAACTGCTCTGCATGAGTTTATAGTGATTACACAAACATACAAGCTCTAGGGTATATGTAGTAATGAATTTTTAATATTTCATCATAAAATTTAACGGAATGTTTATTGATTTGATTATCAATTATTGAAATTTGAAAGCTATTCCTAATTGTTTCAATTAACAAATTGATTGCTAAAGCATTAGTAATACCATTTACCATTCGCGGGACGGTCAAAGTTAGATAAATATCAGATGCTTTGTTGTATTGGCGGCCATACTCTCTTAATTAGTGGTTAATGATCAATATTTTAATGTTCACATGGTTATTTTTGTCTGGATAGGCAAAAATTACAACTTTTGAGTAGATAAGGTTTTTAGTGTTTAGGTGACATTTGAATTTTTTGCGTTCATCTAAATGCTAAAGGTTTTTCGTCTGGCACCCTCGAAGTCAGATTCGGCATAAAAACTGGTCTACAAACCATTGAAAACGTTTGGCAACTGCCTTTATTGCGATGTTCGTCAGTTGGGGATGTCATTTTCCTCTAGGGACTTTAAGGATATATTATAATTACCATGTCAAATGGTCTGTAGCTTGTATAAGACACTTTCACATGATAATAAATCTTTTCATGCCTATAAAATGAAACATCAACATCAACAATGAACAGCAGCAGCAACAACCATTAGCGATCCCTTCAGGATGGACAGCCTCTCCAAGGTGACACCACAAAGATCTTTCTTGGGCTTTTCTCATCCAGTGTTAGTCTAGGAACTGGGTGGTCTCGTCTCTCCATCCAACTTTTAGTCTTTCTTGGCTTTGTTATTCCAGTTATCGGTCTCTCATTCAGTTTATTACTCTTCCAGCTCCCATCAGTCGTCTGCCACGTGACAGCCCGTGACCATTCTTTTGCTTCACTACATGGACGATGTCTGTGACTTGAGTCCTGTTCTGACCACATTTTGTTTTCCAATCACGCTGGTGATGCCAGATACATCTTTGTCCCTGAATATGTTGGGTAACTTTTAGTTTTTCCTCTTTCTTCCTTCTCCATTTCTGTTTCTTCATTAACCATGCATCCTCTGCCACCATGGCAAAAAACAAATGCAACATATGGGTTTAAGGTTTAACACTTTTTCGTTTCAACAGGCATAGTGGCATTTTACTTCTCACTTTTAAGTTCCTGTATCACATGGTTTCTATTTTTTTTTTGGATCTCAGAAAGAAAACAATATCATCTGCAAAAGGTGGGCTCGTCTTTACCATTTATGTTGATGACTTGGTTGTCCCAATTAGTACGCTCGCGAAGATGGTCTTCCAGAGCATTGTTGAAAGTTTAGGTACATATTGTCTCCTTGGTCTGAACAATATGATTTTATTCTGTTACTTTGGTGGAGTTTGAATGGGTTTAGCCAAAACAAGTAGCTCCATCTTGCTGTAAATATCCTTAATTATATTTATATATGCTTGGTGGTCAATCCCTGGTCAACAAGCGGTTGGAGCACAACTAGAATCGCAATGATGTCAAAGGCCTTCTCATAATAAATGACGCTAGCACCTGGGGGTTTGGGCATTCACCCGTTTATGGAACACAAGTGTTTCACTTTCCTTAATCCTAGATAAGGAAACCTTATCTCCAAATAAGGCTCCGTTAACTGGAGATAACGCTTCGTTAAACACTGGAGATAACAAAGCTTACCCCAAATAACGCCCTTATCTAGGGTTAACAAAGCTGACCCCCAAATAAAGCACCTTATCTTAAGTTAACAAGCTTATCTCGAGATAGCAGAGCTGAACCCCAAAAACGACCTTATCTGGGGTTAACAAAGCTTAATCTCGTGATAAGTCTCTTATCTCGAGATAAGTCACCTATCTCCGATAGAAAGCTGAACCCCAATAACGCACCTTATCTGTAGTTAACAATCCTTATCTTAGGGTCGCAAAGCTTAACCCTAAAAACGGTCCTTACTTGGTTTACAAATCTGACCCCCAAATAACGGCGCTTATCTATGTTTAAGAGACGAACCCCAAATAACGGTCCTTATATGGACTTAACAAGCTTATCTAGAGATAACAAGCTGAACCCAAATACGGTCCTATCTGAGTTAACACTCCTTTTCTGGAGTTATCAAACTGAACCCCAATAACGGCCCTATCTGGAGATAACAAAGCTGAACCCCAAATAACGACCGACCGTTATTTGGGGTTCACTTTGTTACCCAGATAAGATTCGTTATTTGGGGTTCAGCTTTGTTATCTTGAGTTAACTGAGCGTTTATTTGGGATAAGGGGCCTTATCCCTAGAAAGGGTTTCTTATCTAGAGATACGCTTTGTTAACCCCAGATAGGACCGTTATTAGGGTTCAGCTTCTATCTCGAGATAGCTTTTTACTTAAGATAAGGACCGTTTATTTTGGGGTTCAGCTTTGTTAACCCTTTATAAGGACGTTATTTGGGGTTCAGCTTTGTAACCCCAGAAGGACCGTATATTAGGGTCAGCTTTTCGTATCTCGAATAACTTTTGTAATTAGATAAGGACCGTTATTTGGGGTTCAGCTTTGATTTTTTAACCCCAGATAAGACGTTTTATTTGGGGTTCACTTTGTTATCTCCAGTTAAACGAAGCGTTATCTCGCATTTAACGAGTGTTCTTGGGAGAATAAGCTTCCTTATCTAGGGGGTATAGAAGAAAGTGATACACTGGTGCTTCAAGCCTTATCTCCAAATAACACTCCGTTAACTGGAGATAACGCTTCGTTACTGTAGATAACCAAGCGGAACCCCAATACGGCGTCTTATCTGGGGGTTAACAAAGCTGAACCCCAAATAACTGTCCTTATCTTAATTTTTAAACAAAGCTTATCTCCAGATAGCAGAGCTGAACCCCAAATAACGACGCTTATCTGGGTTTAACAAATCTTATCTCCGGGTATAAGGGTCTCATTATCTCGAGATAAGCACCTTATCTCCCAGATAATAAAGCTGAACCCCAATAACGCACCTTGTCTGGAGTTAACAATCCTTATCTCTAGGTTAGCAAATCTTGAACCTAATAATCCTTATCTTGGGTTAACAAAAGCTGAACCCCAATAACGGCCCTTATCTATGGTTAAGAAAGCTGAACCCCAATAACGGTCCTTAGATAGTTAACAAAGCTTATCTAGAGATAACAAATCTGACCCCAACTAACGGTCCTTATCTTGATTTAACACTCCTTATCTGGAGTTAACAAAAGCTGAACCCCAATAACGGGCCCTATCTGTAATAACAAAGCCTGAACCCCAAATAACGACCGTTTATTTGGGGTTCAGCTTTGTTTAACCCCAGATAAGATCGTTTATTTGGGGTTCATCTTTGTTATCCTGAGTTTAACGTAGCGTTATTTGGAGATAAGGGGCATTATCCCTAGATAAGGTTGCTTAATTAAAGATAAGCTTGGATTAAAACCCCCAGATAAGGACCGTTTTATTTGGGGTTCAGCTTTGTTATATAAAGACAGGACCGTTATTGGGTTCAGCTTGGTAACCCTTTATAAGGACCGTTATTTGGGGTTCAGCTTGTTACCAAAGATAGGACGTTTATTTAGGGGTCAGCTTGCTTATCTCGATATAAGCTTTGTTAACTTAAGATAAGGACCGTTATTTGGGTTTCAGCTTTGTTACCCAAGATCAGACGCGTTATTTGGGGTTCAGCTTTGTTTATCTCCAGTTTCACGAAGCGCTATCTCCATTTAACGGAGTGTTATTTGGAGATAAGGCTTCCTTATCTATGGATAAGAAGACAGTGACTACACTTGGCGCTCCATACCCGTGGTACTGATTGATGGCATGGAAGCGGTCAGTTGTGGAAAAACACTTCTAATCCGGTTGATTGAAATATAGGGGGTAGTGAGTCTGTTTTTTATGGATTCTTGGTGAAGAGCTTGTATATGTTTGAAAGAAGACTGATTGGTCTGTAGTTGCCCATGGGAAGTGATGCTCTCTTTCTTGTGGATGAGAATGATTACAGCATAGCTGCTTCAGTTGTTTGAAATTTTTCCTCACTAATGCACTGTGTAAAGACTGGGCCGTTGTCTCTTGTCACTTCCCCACCTTCTTTTAAAAATTTGTTAATATTTCATCATTTCCCGGTGATTTCCTTTTTTTCTCTCAAAGCCTTCTCAGCTTCGTTGATGTCCTTGATTATCTTGAATGCTTCATTGCGTGTATCTTATGTCAGGGGATTCTACTGGCATTTTGCTATTGTACAAGTCTTTGTAGTAGTTCAACTCGTGTGATGATCTGTTCTCTATCATTATGATTGCACCATCTTTTCCTTGTAGACCCACCACCTGTGACCTTCCAAGTTTTAGTTGTGTGTGGCTTTCTTTTAACTTTTGTTTTTCCTTCCACAGTCCTGTGTTCGCTGACATTGTGTTCTCGTAATTCACTTTCATTTTGCACATTTCAGCATATTCTATCTTTTGAGTTCAGTTTGTTTATTCCCTCATTCCTCAGTTGATTGTTTCTTTGAAACCTTGTCTTCTTTTTCTTACCCTCTTCCCTGCTTTCTCTTGGAACTTTTTTTATCACTGTGTCCGAGATCAGTTTTGCCTTTCCACTTTTGTCCTGTTCTTCCATAGTATCTTCCTGAGTGCAAATTTGTTTTTCAAGCTCCAACTGGAACCTAGTTGATTCCTAACTTAGTTTCTCAAGAATTTATTTGACTGCGTGTCTTGCGAACCACTTGCTCGTCTGGTTTATTGTTGATACTAAATTAGCCCGTACCATCTTGGTCCTACCATGTAAATGTGGTTAAGCACATTAACACCAGTCCCTGTTTCCTTGGCTTTTCTGCCAAAATAAGTCAATCTTTTTTTTTAATTCTTCACTTCCCTGTTGGCATTTTGGGCTCCTCCCGCAGTTTCGAGATTTTTTCTAGTTTTTGCTAGCTGCAAAATCCAAGAGTCTGTTCTCCCCACTCAATACTGTTTCCAATACCGAAATTTCCCATTACATTTTATCCTGTGCTAGAGCTTCTACTTTGGCGTTTAAATCCCTCATGATAATTGTGTGGTTTGGTTTTATCCCGACAAGAAGGCTATCATTACCATCTATTTCATCGACTGCCTCATCGGGGTAACTGGTTGTTGGCATTTAAACTCAATAACTTATATCTATCTTCTGGTGTTTCGAGAGTTTGACAATGATTTGTGCCACTCGATCTGAAGTACTTGTACAACTCATAATGTTTGTGCTCCGAACTGTGTAGTCTATCAGATTATATGGGTTCATGCACCTCCCTTAAGCTAAATTCTAACGTGATTTTAGCATACCGTTTGTCACCATCTCAAGAAATCTGATGTTACCAAAATCAAATATGTCCCAACGGGGTCCCGTTTGGCGCCATCTCGGCTTAAAAAGATTAACCGTAGAAAGTAGTTCCATTTTAGTTGCCTGTAGTAATAGCAATATTTCCACTTCTTAGCCCATATAAAATAGTAAAGTATGTTCACGTGCAATACATCTTTAACAAACTCACTGGCATAAGATGGGTGTTCGCCCACATACCCTAAATCGACGGCACTTGCCCTGTGCTACTCATGTGTAGAGTATGCTTGCCCTGTATGGGAAGATCAACCCACCTAAAATCCATGATCAGCGTTAAATTGCCTCCTGCCGCCTTATCACCGTATGCCTCCGCCCACATCAACGGAAAACTTTACATCCTAGCATTAATCCGCCTCCACCAGACATTCGTCTTAGCGTAGCGAGCATGCAAGAGCATATTTGCCAAGTATCTATGGTCGAAGCACCCCTTGTCTGGACAGATACCTGCTGCCAACAGTCTCAAATCCAGAGAGAGACTTTCTTAAGCGAAGTCCAACCTCTTTAGGCAGTCCTAAGGAGCTAAGAGGAGTCGCTTGTGGAAAGAAGACTTTGCCACCAACCAAGTAGCATCCTATTGGTGTTGAACCTGGTGAGCATCTCCCCCTTGACGATTCCTCCCAGATTGAGAACCGGAATTGGCCGATCTAAGGTTTCCTTAAAGAAGTGGGCTACCTGGAAGCGTATAAGGACACTACCTGTGTTTTGGAACAGTACCACAGACAATTGAACATCTTGGTCTGCCCACTGCGGGAGCAACAATGCACGGACAAGGACATTGCAGAATCCAGTGAAGCAGCCAGACTTGTCCCATCTCCGGCTGGATCATATATGAGAACACTGTGTATTGACACTATAAGAAGAAGAAGAAACCCATATAATGCTTCCCCTTTCTCTGACTTCACACTCCCACTGTGCCCCTTTGATATAGTCCATTCTCTTTTTTCCATATCACATAAGCGAGTTTCACCTAGAAGATACCGTGCATTATATGTTCAAATGGCCAAATCCTTTAGCGAGCCGGTCCTGAACCCAGGGATTCTTTATGCACCCTCTGTTCTCGTACCGATTCCATCGCTCTCGTAGGTGGTGGTTTGAGAACTGCTGGGAACTGAGGGCCAATTGTTTGTTAGTTGTGGCTTTCAAATACTTGGAGGTTTGGTGGCTACCCCCACGCGTGCATGAATCGGTTGTTGAGGTGGATAAGGCTAGATTGGAATAACCTTTTGATGGTATTTCCCCCATCAAGGGTTCCACTACCCTTCTCAGCTACTGAGATGGCCAGGTTGTTTCTCTCTCTCTCTCTTCTCTGATCACATTAACGCGCATGCGCGTGTGGCAATCAGGAGAGTGCTCCATCTTTGCGGTATCAGTATGCAGTCTCAGTGGCGTAACCAGCGGCGGGGCAGAGGGCAGCTGCCCCCCCGGACAACTAAAATGGGGACGGTGGAGCTAAAAAATGGGGACGAGAAGAAGGGGAAGAATAGGGAGAAAGAGAAGGAAAATGGGAATGAGAGGGAATAAAAGAGAGAAGAAAAGGGGAAGGAGAAGGGAAAGCGAGAGAAAGAGAGAAGCAAAAGGGAAGGCAGAGGGAAAAGAGAGTAGAAAAGGGGGAAGGGAGAGGGAAAAGAGAGAAGAAAAGGTGGGAAGGAGAAGGGAAAAGAGAGGAACAAGGGGAAGGAGAGGGAAAAGAGAGAAGAAAAGGGGAAGGAGAAGGGAAAAGAGAAGAAAAGGAGGAAGGAGAAGGGAAAAGAGATAAATAGTGTGATTAGTTAGTGGGTGGTGTGGGTGCCCCGGTCGACAGTCGTAGATTTCCCCGCCCCATCAGATTGTGAACCGTCTGGAAAAAAATATGGGGTCTCCCGGCGAGCGAAAGCGAGCTCCCAGTAAAAAATGGGGAAATTCTTGAGTCTTGCCCACCTGGAGGTTCAGGTCTGGGTACGCCCTGGCATGTCTGGTGGACCAATGCAGAAAGAGCTGTCCTTCACTTCACTCCAGCACCGAAGTATTTGTTCTTCTACCTTCCAAGATTATTCTCAAAAACTCTGGGTAAACCAGCATTAAGGTGTCATTTTGAAATATCTGTTTTAACATCCATGATTCGCATCTACGGGTTGCGACGAGATAGAGAAAACAGTATCTTATCTACTTCGATTCTAATTATCCTGTCCACTTCGATTGAAAATAGAGGATTGCCAACACTATAAAAACAAGACATTTCAGGTAATCAGTGTAATTAGTCAAACAAAAACTCAACGATATTGGAAATGTAGTATGCGATTGATATCATTAACGTATAACTTATCTTCCAACGCTAGTTCCAGGACAATAGCTATCCTTTTGCTTGACAATGCTACAGCTTCATCCTCTAACTTGCTTGTAAATCACAATGCGGGCAAATGAATTGCCGAGGCCAGGCACGAACTTTTGACTCACACCTATCCCTACTCCACACTATGATCGACTTCATTTGATACCCAATTTTGTTGTAATAACGTCGAGGTTAGAATTTCAATGTAATGGAATTTGATGCTCGTGTTTTCGTCTGGTCACTGAATGTTTAGGATTATTTGTGAAGTATTCTCGAAATTCTGGCCAATTTTCCATATTTTCACGTTGTCGTGGGCAGGAAAAATATGTGCATTTGGACCTCTAAAATCAAAACATTCATATGTATGCAAAAAAAAGGAACAATAACAAAACCTCATATGCAGAAAATCCATGTTGAAATAACAGGAGACAAAGAAATGAAAAATTGGTTGAAAATAGTATTGTATTACGCACAAAGAGAAGTCCATTTGTAGTTTTAATGACGCAGTGCGGAATCATTAAAAAAAATCTACTTACTTTGGATCGCCGTGATTTCTGCTCCAATTAGGGGACCAAATTACACATATGAGGTTTTAGTATTGGGACACTTTTACAGATGGGTTTGTGCATTTAAACTGTGCAAGTTACATATGAGGGTTTTTCTGCCTAGCGACGATTGTTAGGTGTGAAAGATTCGTTGTTATGCGTGTGTTAAAGACCGTTTTGGTATCTTTGCTACAGATTCTTGTAACTGCAATTTTCAATGTAAAGATAAAAACTATTAGTATAAGGTACTACCAGCTAAATGAACAAAATCGTTACGCCCCTTACTCCCACTCCTCATGGGCTTAGGCAAACTTAGATTTTGAACAAAGACTATATGGTATCGTGCCGTTGTATTCAACAAATTAATAGGACCACCGGGCGATCTCGTAGCGTTAAAAACAGTGGCGCACCCTGGCAAGTACATAATTTGCCGCAAATAATTCTTTAAAATGATAAAAATCAGTTTACGGTTTTCTCAGCCTCCATCGGTGCACATTGCTCTTGAAAATTAATTTTAAAATGCCCCAATTACGGAGAATCTATTACATATTAAACTCGGTATTAAAGATTGCTTAGAGTTCGCTATCACAATACGACGTTACGAGTGTACGAACGTTGACCTCAAAACCGCGGTAAAATTGGGCTGTACGAGGTCTAAACATAAGTGCTTTGTTTATGACCGACGTGTCAACAACATGAACATGGCGATGTCCAGGCTAACGTACCGGAAAGGTTCGAGAGAAAAAGTGCATTATGCACCAAGTCCTGATGCAGGCCATTTACAGAAATTAAGTGGACCAAATATGTTTAGTGGCGCAAAAATTGGATGGAAAATAGATCAAGCAGGTTGTAGACATAGGACTTATGTTGAAATAAAAAATTACAAAAAAAGTTTAATCATCATGTGATGTCAGCCAATGTCACAAACACACATTCACAATGAACAACAAACAAGACTCGCATTAAAGTAATATCAAGGTACTATGATGCAAGCAGCCGACTCGTACTAGAAAATAATTTAATTAATAGTAGTCCAGCATGATCGAACCAAGGGGTAGGACAGCCAGCCACTGTGTTGCCCGTACCATTATCAATTCGATTCAAAATGATGCATGCATGCATCACATGGGGAGATTTACTGTTACATGTAATTGAGGTATTTCTGCAACCACATCCTTCAACTTGCAGATTCATTGGTGGTGGCACAATAAAAAATTTCTTTCCCTAATTTAATGTGAATCTCTGACATTCCTGACACCCGTGGTGTATGGGTGCACCAGTGTGGGACTGACTGAGACTAGTAGTATTGGTTTAAATGTAAGTAAAATAGGCGTACAGTCGCCGCCAATTCCTTTTCCTGAATAGGCCGTCTATATTCGCGCGGGCGAGGTGTTGCGTGTAATGCGCAGACTTTGTCTTTCTTTATTCGAATCAATGGTTCTGTCTGGCGGGAAGGCTACGTACATGTAGTCTTGACACAGAAAGGATTTATGACGGAGACTCGGAGAATATAGGTATCACTCTTCGTCTAGCTGGTCAAGCTTCAAAAAGTGCCTTTATTTTCGAGTAAACCCCTCCCCTCGGGACAACAAACACAACCATCTTTTCTTCAAAGGAAAGGCCAATTCTATAGGATTTATGAAACTAATGGTTGTGGTCACAAATTGGTGGGCAAGGGTGTTTTTTGGCCAAGAAAAAACCATTTTGGGGCTAAAATAAAGAAACAACATGATTTTTAATTTTAATCCAAAGCAAAAAATTCTGATACATAAGTACATTTTTGTTTTTAGAATCACTTTTAAACAATTGCAAAACAAAACAGGCCAGATTATATATTTTTGCTGCACAAAAGGCAGTAGAAGGAGTTATTTTTGAGCAGGTAGAAAGGTAAATTTTTGGGGCTAAAAATCAACAAAATTAATTTTTTCCTTAAAAATGGACAACAACACCTCACAAGTTTAATGTATCACAATGATTTTTATAGATTCTATTCTGTATATTGTGGTCAGATGTCCATCCAGATTTGGCAGCTAATTAGAATACTAACAATTTGGCTAGAATTGTGGTTTTTGCCTCAAAATGCCTTTTTTTGGTGAACACTTGAGAAAATGATAATAAATTTTAAAAAAATATATTTTCGGCCAAATAACTTAAAGAATTTTAAAACACTTATTGTGACTTTTTTTGGTAGACGTCTGTTGTCATTGAATCACAAAATAAGTCTTGGCTCAACAAAATTGTTGAATGGAAATTTAGTTAAGAGTCCAATGTTTGGCCTACAATAATGCAAACTAATGAAACACAATGCATTTTTGGGCAAAACGTTATATTTGATATACAAGGATTTTGAAAAAAAATTTTTCTCCACTGCACATCTACAAAAGTTACATTCAGGCTTTCACTTATTACATCCTGCAAATTTTTTGAAAGTTACCTAATTAGTACCCAGGAGCCCGTTCCCCAACTTGTTAAACATGCCAATTTCTTAGTAAGTCAATGAATTTGTGTTAAAATGGCCTCGCAAAATCAAATGCGCATGACCTACTGAAACGAAACTTGTTATGTTTTTTTTTTTTTTTTTTAATTTTTTAGGTTTTTTCTTTTTTTAAATTTTATATTTGTAACGTTTTCTTGGTTTTGAACTGGTCAAGAAAAAAAGTTGTCCAAGAATGTAATCAAAAACCATTTTTCCTGTAGGCATATAGCTTTTTCGACTAAAAATATCGCAAAGCTCTTATGGTCTTAGAGCCTGTTGGAAGCTGAGACACACCGGTACATTTTTTTTCCGTAAGAAAAAGTTTTCAGCTTGCCTTTGTCCATTATTGTAACAGGTCAATCACACTTTTTGAGTCAATTCCCGAACCCAATTTCATGATGCATTTCTATGTAATTGGCTGTGGTCTTGATTTGTTGGCTGCTGCACACTTGCATCCCCCTTGCTATGCCCGCCCTGCATGTTCGATTCGTTTTTCAATGAGTTATTATTGGAAAGGGCTACTACAATATAGATGTAGCAGCAATAAGAAATGGTTAATATGTCACACTATTAATTCATACAATACTTTCCACGCGTAGTATTGGTCCAAATATGTCAAATTTTTGTTTGCATTAATTACACCTTTTGCAATTTTGGTGGACTGGATTCAGGTGTGTTCTTATAAATCAATTTGATTAATGATTGATGAAAATGCTGTAAATTTTTGTACCCCGGAAGGGGCGGATCCAGGATTTGAAAAACGTTCAAATGTACGTGGGCTGAGTGCTAAACTTGTCCAAAATGGTCTGATTTTGCAAGATCACCGCGCCTGCGGAGAGAACAGGACCTGGCCCCTTTCCTGTATCATTATACATAGATTCTATGATTATTAATCCATATGGCAGGTTTTAAAACTGGATCATAAAAAGAAAATGCCCATTATGGACATAACACCAATTCCATAAATCGCAAAAAATTTCCAATATCATTTTTTAAATTAGAATGAAGATCTTCTAAAGGTGCATTCAGCATTAATGAAATTCATCTTCGAACCCATTAACGGCTAAGATTTTACATACTTCTCTAAATTTCTTAGATTTAAAATCTATTTAGATTTAAATTTCATTCTATTTTTATACAAATTTTAATCTAATCTGGAATTTGTCCTTAATATTCAATCCCATTAGATTAATTTTTAATCTAAGAATGTAGAGGAGGATTGTTTAATAAATGACATCCTTTTTCGCATATCATAGTGAATGGCCATCTTTCGAACTTAGTAAAAGGTGAGTTGCAAGCTGTCCCGAACAGAAGATGATTTATATCCAAACAAAATTCATCTTTGAAAAGACAATAGACAACAAAACGAAAATAGTGAAAATATGAAAAGGCAAAACTCTAAAGAGCTCAAAAAGGCAAAAACCCCAGATTTTGCGAACTTAACGAGAATCATGTAGGGTTTTTTTGCCCGAAAATAATTTTTTGTTTTTTCTTTGCCTCAAAAGGTTCAAATTAATTTTCGGTAAAAAAGTGCCACTTTTGCATTTTTTGCAAAAGCATACAAAACTTTGTAAATAGCACAAGAAGATTTGTTTAAGTTAACGTAAAAATCACACAAAATAAATGTGAAATCTTATGCATAAAGTAGCAGTACTACTGACAAGAAACACATACCAACTGACAGGTAGCTATAACACATTCTACTTCCACAGATTTTAATTCAATTGTAAGCTTTTATAGTCTGTTACAGTGCAGTGGTTATTGCCCTTATAGTAAATGTATGTTACGTTGTGACCTTCTTTGTTTCCAAGTGATGTCTATCTGGGGTAAAGTGGGGTGACGAATGCCAAAAATTGGATCGAACAATTTTAAAAAAGGGACTTTGCCCATTATTTTGCAAAAGCAACACAATTTTGTAAAGCGCACAAGATTTTTTTTTAAGATACGAAAAAATCACCCATATTCATAAAATCAACACAAGATGCTGCTAAATTCACAAAATCAAAAAATCAAAATTTGGTAAACTCGCAAATGATTTTTCCTAATTGCAAACAGAATTAATTGTTAATCGCACCATAATTCTGTTAACCAGGTTCGTTAAAAAATCGCACACAATTCTGTTCAATTGCCCAGAGTTTCCATAAAATCGCACCAAATTACATCGCAGTCGCAACGAATTTGTAAATTGCACAGGATTCCTTACAATCACATATAGAGGGCTTGATTGAGTCTGAGAAATGAATAAAAAAAATCTTGAATTAATTGGGAGAATTGAAGGAAATTTCACAAGACATCTCAAAATCTCATAAAATTTCAAAGAACTACGGTTTGGAAATACATGTATCGGTTAGATTTTCATCTGATTGCGATTTACCGACTTTTCCCAGTGATGACAATGGGTCTTTTTTATTTGAGGTATGACATATGACAGAGCCAAAAAAAGACCTTCCCTCCCCCAAAAACCCCCAATTAATACACCGTTTTTACAAAAAGTAGCAATTTGACCATTCATTGCATCTAATAAAATAAAGATCTATGATTACCAAAATACCACCACATCAGACCCTAGTGTTTTGGGCTTAAAATAAAAATCAATGATTTTTCTTAATTTTTAGCCCCCCCCAAAGAGAGTTTTTTGTCACAAAACACCCCTGCCACCAAATTTTTTTTACAAACAACCATCATTTTCGTAAATTCTAACATTATTATCATTCGAAAAAAAGTGGTTGTATTTTGTTGTAAACCGAGGAGGGGTTCCCGACCAATTTGTAGTCCTGACCGCTCCACTACTATTATTCAACAGACCCATTGTGTGCAGTTTTCCAGTGAGCAGTGTGGGGTGTGTATTTACTGTTCTCAAAACCGAAGACGCTCGGTCAATCATTAATCGGAATTGAATGGTGGCAAATCAAAATTGCAAAAGACTATTTGGTGCATATTCCTGCATGCTTGTTTATTTTTGTGGCTATTAATATCAAACCTCAACAATGCCACCTTTCGCCCATATGCTTAGTTTGAAATGAATTCCTAAATGTTATCAAATTAAATGTTTCTTTATTTTCTTTTCTCATCAGGGTCATGGATGTTCCAATGTCCGAGACTTGAGAGAGGTACCACAGCTTGTTGTGATCATGCATAAATGTATGTCGGCACAGGTGGCAGATAATTCAACATGTAATCCATTGGGGCGTTAAAACCTGCTAAACCCGAATAGTTACTCCTTCAAACCTGGCCTGGAGAACATGAATTATTTGCTGTACAATGTACATTTATACTTATCAGGCGGCGCGGAATCTAGGATGGGGGCGGAGGGGGCGCGCGCCTCCGGTAATTGCTGTTCAACTTCTTGCAAAATCAGCCATTTTGAGCTATGTTGGACCAGTTTACAGCCCTTCAGACCCCTGTAATTTTGAACTTTTTTCAAATCCGGATCCCCCATTGCTTATTAAACATAATGTGAATCGTCTAAGCGGCAAAGTATCGGCAATTATGATCTTTTCATTGCAGATTATGCTGATCGGATGTTTGACTTTGTTGGCTAACTGCTTGGTTGGATTTTTTCCAACCCTTGAATATTGTTGCTGATATAGTTCTGGTCTGGCTCCCTGGGAGATTGAAAATTTTAGACTGCTGCTTAGGCAAAACAAATGTTGTAATTGGACTAACCCGCTCTAAAACCCCTAATTTTGAAAATCAAGAGCGCCTGTAACAAAATATCCTACCCTAATTTTTTTTATTGATTTTCAAAAATCGTTTTTTTCACGTTGTTTTTACCCTATTGTTTAACCAATTGCTCACTATTTTTTGTGTTTTTGTGTCTGGGTGTAACTTTGGCAACTTCTCTTTAAGATTTTTATATAAGAGTCAAAAGTATCAAGATTAATCGATAATCCATAGACTATTTTGATTATTTGATGTCGTGAATGCATTATATAAAAAAAAAAATCCCGCCCGCCCTACCCTTTTTTCACTGGCCCGTTACTCCAAGACAACAATTTTTTTTGCCTAATACTGCCAGTCAGACAACATACCCCTCAGGATATCACCGAAATTAATGCTGTACCTGCTTTTCGAACGTGTAATCCTTTCAGAAAAGTGATGATTACTGCCCATCGGACATTTACCCCGCTGTGTTAAAAAAACAGGAACAAATGCATATCACTGCCGCTCTGCCTCTTGTAGATCAAACAATTTAGATGGATGCTTACTGCAGGTCGGAACATTTACCCATCAAGATTGAAGAGATTACTGATTGGTTTGCTTCCTAACTGAACTCCGCTCCCGACCTTCCCTTGAGAGAAACCCCATTACTACTACTAACTTTCGGTCTGACTTTTGATTTAAAAAATTTTAAATTAAGATCTCAAAACTGTATGTTCGCCCCTCCCCCCACCCCCCAAATGCATTTTTTTAATGTAAAATGTTACCTCATTTTCCTTTTAACCAATTATCATTGACCAATTTTGATAAATATTTATTATTTTCCTCCCCTGGAGATGCATGGCCAGCGCAACTCAAGGTTTAAAAAAAATGTCACTTGCCCAGACTAACCCAGCAACCTCTGTCATACCAGTCTGATGCTATCCGTTATGAAAGCGAAGGACACTTTTCGAACTAAACACTTGTAGATAATATCATTGCCTCCTCTACCCCTGGCTTGTAATTAATTGCACGAGCAATGGGCCTAGTATTACGGGAGGTTTTGCTGGCTTCACAAATGCCAAGTGAACATTTTTTTTATACTTGGCATGCGATGGCCATCTCGCATGTACGGTGTTCCAACGATGCCAAATATATTTGTTTGTAATTTCTAAAATTATATTTGTTATTTTATTCATATTTTGATTTTTATACATTCTATGGTACATTTTTTTTTAGATTGATTTTTTTTCCTAATTTTCATTTATATATGCATTTTGTAATTTCTTTCCTACATTTGTTGTTTTAGAGCAATTTTTAAAAGTGCACTGAAGATTTTAACATAACAGGTGAATGCGCATTCGCTTCTTTTTACATAGAACAGAGGAACGGTTTTAGTTTTTTTCCAAATAGACTAATCACTTATGTATTAAATTTGACAAGGAAAACAAAGGCTACTTGAATTGAATCGTGCCAAAATAAAGATCGTTTTCATCCCCCAATGCCAAAAATCATTCCCAAAAATGTTTCACATCTTTGATAATCATAATCTCTAAAATTTCAATCGTCCTGCAACATCCTCTAATTAACTCCCCCTTTTTTGTAACCTTTAATGTACCTTTGGCAGATTCGTGACAATATATATTTCAGACATGAGAATGAACTTTTGTCAAACAAACGGAAATCGCCAGCAAATACCCGAAACAAGCTGAAATGAAAATTGTGGCAACAACAACAAACAAAACTGATTCAGTTTTTTAAACTGAAAATTTTCTCATGCCTGAGACAACGCGGCTTTCAAAAAAAAAAAAAAGTGGACGGGACGATGTACTGTACCATGGAAGGTGGTTAGGAAAGGAGTGTATCGTCTCCTTCAAAAAGATATTTATGTTCCGCCTATTCACAGTGAAGGTTTCTAATGCGGCTTAACTCCACTTAACACAGTAGGTAGAAACCTGGATGGGAGCAGGTAAACTATTAACGGTTGACCGATTTTTAGGGAAAGATCACTTACTACCATGCCATGGGACCTATTTTCCGGCTCAAGTATGTCAGGCGGGAATTTTAAAATGAATTGCAAATTATTAATTTTTGCCGCTTTCTGCTACTCCTTGCTCTAGAATTACGTTGCTAGAATGTTCACTATCATAATAGGTTTGTGAAATTTTACAGGAAATGACATGAAAGTGCAAAAGAAAGATAATAACTATTGACAACAATCATTATTATTTTACTGATTTGGGAACAATTTTCTAAAAACTATGCTAGGAATCTCCACTCAAACAAAATAGTTGATTTCTGAATAACGTCGTTCATGCAGATTTTTTTTTTCTTTTAATTTTCCTTCCTGTTCTCCATAAATTTTGAAGCAGATTACATATATAAATTTTTATTTCAACAAATTATTTGTGAAAACACTGCTTGTCAGGTTAATATTCTCAGTTTTAAAGCATGTAAATCAAATCAATTGATCTGTCGCACTCCCTCCTTCAAAGCAACTCTTAAAGTAATTATAAATCGTACTCTGTACAATAATGGCAACATGTTGCATTACCGTATGAAATACAGTTTGTCAGAAACACATGCAAAACATACGTTTTGGCAATAAAACCATTTATAATATTTTTGTTCTTTTTGTCATATAATTAATGTTAAAAACCAAAAAATACAATTAGATAAAAAACACAAACCCAACCTTCCCCTTCTCCATTAAATGTAGGGAGTACCGTGGACTAAGAAAGAGAAAGAAACGGAGGCGGTTTTTTTCAATTGTTGAAAAAAGAAAAATCTGATCATATTTTTTCTTCCAGAAGCATATGTTTAGAAAATGACCTACATTCTGGAAAACATGAATTGGTGGTGCCTTATATGCAGTGTGTAGTCCATAATAGTAAAGGTCTAATAATACTTATATCACCAAAATGTGATTTTAAAATCCCTTAATGGTATCACTGGATGAACTGAGAAAAATATAGGTTTTAATTCTTGAAAGTAGAAATTAATGATACGATCTACAATTTTATGAATTCTTATGACCCACTATTGAAAAGAAAAACTTCTTTTGTGTCAAAAATTGAAAATCTTCCTAACCAACTGGTATAGACGGGCACAATATTATGAGGTGACTTTAATTTGACCTAGATAGAGAAAACACAACTCTAAGTTAAAAACTTTGTTTACACATTTTTCTGAAAAAATATATGTTCGATTCTTGAAAAAGAAATCATCCACAAGAAAAAAGATTTTACTGGCAAAGAAACAGCGCTATTTGCCTGTCAACATTGGATTACATATTTGTACTGTATTAAATTGAACATACTATTAGCGAATGTGTACTAATAAACTGCTCCTTGACCAGCCATTTAGCTGTAAAAGCAAAGTTGGTTGTTAATGATGTCAAAAAAGAATGGAGTGTGGAAATTTAACAACAGTCTCTTAGATGATGAGAAAAAAACCATGTACCTGAAAAAATAGATAAATCTATACTGAAAATAAGGACAATCTTCATCTAGATGATGTTGGATCTTATAAAAATGAATTGAGGGTTTACTCTTAACTATTTCAGAAAATGTAAAAGGTCTCCTAGCATTAAAGAATTAGAAAAGAAAATGGAATAAGCAAGAGAAACTTTGACATTAGCTCAATAGAAAATCACATACATAACCAAAGCGAACTAGACCTTGACAGTGCTTGGCCAAATTAACAAAGGAGCAATCATTAGATCAAAAAAAAATGGATCCAGGATGGTGAAAAAAACACCTGATATTTCTAAATTATAAAAAAGAAATTCAGTAGGTAAACATTACAGTTTAAAGAACCAGATGGTACATTATTGTTCAACCAAGAACGAATTAGTGATTACAAGTAAAATTTTATGAGCAACTTTAATTACAAAAGATTACCTCTCACTGCCAGTCTTCCATCTCCACATTTCATCAGACGATATTGAATTAAGAAGTTAAAATGAATGAAAAAGGAGTTTTTTGAAGGCAAACTCACTCCTAGATGAATTACCAGGCATCAAAAGAATGAAAAACAATAAAAGTCCGGGGTATGATGGACTTACTCCAGAATTTTACAAATGCTTTTGGTCAGAAATAAGCATTAGTTGTAAATTCCCTTAATAAAGGTTAAGCACGCTATTAGCACCTAGCCATAGAAAAGAGTAATTACGTTATTTGCATAAAGGGAAAGACCTATCAAGGGATGAATAATGTAATTGGATACATTTTACACATAATAATGTTGATTACAATACAAAATTGCACTAAAGCGCTGCAAAAAGACTCCAGAAAGTTATTCCATTACTTATGACTCCGCCAACAGGATAGATTAAGGTAGATAATTGGGCGAAAATGCAAGACTTATAAGATGTTCTCAAAATACTGAACAAAAACAATATCCCTGTGGCAGCACTCTTTCCTTGATTTAGTAAAGCTTTTACAGCATAGATAGAGAATATCTTATTTTAGCCTTAAAAGCGTCATAACTTTGGTCCAACATGTAAACTGGGTAAAAACAATCTACATGATCTATAAGTTGTAGTATACAGAATGGTAACGTATCTAGATTTTTTTCTGCACAAAGGATTACGACAAGGATCCCACTTTTCAAGTCACCATTCTTTTTATATTAGCATTGAACTGCCTTCCCATAAAAAGACAATCATAATGTATAAAAGGCATAAAACTTCCTTGAAGATACAGTCAAAACTAGAAACCTTCGCTCGCATAACCTTATATGCTGACGTTATTACACTTTTTGTCCAGAATGAAAGTGATATTAATGAAGTTAATGAAGTTTTCTCAAAATTTTAGATCGTTTTCCTATTGTTCTGGCCAAAAATAAACCAAATGAGACAGAGGCCATGTGGCTTGGTTCAAGAAAACAAATCAAAAAAAGATTTGTAATGATCTTAAATGGCGATTATTTCCAAACAATATTGTAAAGTACTATGTAATATGGTTTATTAGTAGTACGAAATCAATAATGACATTGATAACAATTGGAATGAACGTTGACAAGATATGAAGACTATCACATATGGGAAAAAGAAAACTTAAGCATGTTGGAAAGATACTTGTATAAAATGCTTCCTTCCTCCATTGACATTTTTTCGGTATCTTAAATATCCCAATGATATATTAACACTTTAAATACAACATTCTTCTCAAATTTTATATGGCAATAAAGAGATAGTTTAAGAGATACATTTATAAATGTTATAAGAATGGTGGCTTAAAATGTTCATCTTACCGTCCTTTATAGATTCATTGAAGTTAATTTGGCTCAAGGCGACAAAGCGCTGTCAAAAAACTTGATAAGACATTCCACTTATGAATTTCAAAAATGATTTAAGTCTTGAGATTTTAAATGGTAACTGTATATCATTAACCATTAACGAATTTTGGTGTTAAACAAATAGAAGCTAATATGTCCAACTTCTACTACAATCTTGTCGATATATGGTTAAAAAGTAAACCATTCTAAGTCACTGGAATTAAGACCCATTTAATGAATCATGGAATCAACGTAATGTACAAACAAGTCTAGAAAACTCTGTATTGTAAACCAATGGATTAAAGCTGCTCATTACTTTGTCAGTGGTCATGATAGAAAGTTGTTTGTTAACTTAACCCCAGATTAGTACAAAAATAACCAAACCCGGGGGTGTCCTTTTAGATTACCTAGTATTACAATCAGCTCTGCCAAGAAATTGGAAACAGAGACATAAATATCATCATCGTGAAAAACGTCCTTTGGTGCAACATTTGCAACAGTCTTTTACCCTTTAGAAAAGTGTACTTCAAAATTAATGTATCAAATGAAGCTAACACATTTAACAATCAGGCCATTAAGTGAATCCTTTTGGGAAAGGAAATTTCTCTGTAAGAGAGAGGCAATGTACTAATCCTGATGAGACGCTCTTTGTAGTCAAAGTCAGGGTAATGCAGAATAAACTTTGTGGCTCTGCGCTGCACACCTTCCAAGATCCGGAAGATTATATTTAGATATGCCGCTCCAGAGACAACTAGCATGCTTATTCTGCCTCACTCCTGACTAAGGCAGTATAAAGTGTTTTGAAACATGGAGAGGGGCAATTATAACCAATGGTGCATTTGATCATACCAATTTTACGATTACATTTGGTGACAATGTTTCTCATGTGACTATTCCAAACACGTTTAGAAGGAATACTAATACCTATCAGAATCTGCTGAATCCACTCAAGAGCAATACCATTCATTTTGTAAAAATAATTAATAACTTTCCGGCGCCTAATAACAAAAATGATTTGGCACTTAGATGGGTGAAAGTTAAGATCCCAAACAAAGGCAATATCAATTTATATCTCTTTTCGGCAAGAGTTCCATATGTACCCCCTCTTAAAAGTTCTACATGTAACAAATTCTTTTTTTATTTTCGGCCTTAGGGTTAGGGTGTTTGTTAGTGTAAGGCCATAAATACAAATAATTTGTTTCCTGTACAATTTTAAGGGGGGTACATATGGAACTCTTTCCCTCTTTTCAAATTATAGCAAATACAAGCCACATTTAGACTAGTACTTTAGAAAACCTTTGGTGCTATAAGCAAATGTCGTATCAAAGGGTCTTACAGGCTCATGTTCTATAAAGGAGCGGTCATTATTTGCGCCAGGGGGTAGATGATTTCAATTTTCTTTCGCAACCCCCTTAGCTTCTGTTCAAGAATTTCGCATTCCCCACTGATTCTGTGATTATTTTTTTTCATTTAAAAATTCACGTTCCCTCGTTCTCCTTATTCAATATGTTCATGTTCCTATTTTCTCAAATCATCCATTCCTTGGCAGTAGGGTCGGGGGCAGGGGCGGCGCCAGGGTAAAGTCACAGGAGGGGCGAAACATCATGGGGGCGAAACAGTACAAAATGAACTCATTTTGGTTAAATCCCTTAATTTTTGCGCAATTTATTACGTAAAACAGGTTTATCTGGTTCTAAGGATTAAAATATGTATAGATTCCTATATATACAACTTGCGGGACAGGCCAAAAACTTTTCAAGGTCATCATGGGGTAAACAGGTATATTGATCTGACTGGTTTCAAATTGGTTTCAAAGTGTTCGTATGGGATGTTACAACATTACTATAATAAGCATGATAATTTGAGTCTATTTTGAGAGAAATCTGTTCATTATAATCTTTTACCCCAGGGTGACCTTGAACCATTTTAAGCCTAGTGTGTTAAAAGTAATTATCATAGATATATCAAAGTACACCCTTTTTAATCCTTAGAACCAGATGAACATGTCTATACACCTTTTAATCCCGTATGAAACGTTTACAAGTTTGACCCCTGTTAATTTACCCCCTTCCATATCTCAAAATGCTAAAGAATGCAAAAGTTGCATCATCAAGATTTGGAATAGACCGTATTCAATAGTCAACCATGTTGGTGGACAAGATAGACGCATTCCAGTACTACAATACATTCACCTATCAATGATCCTAGCTGTGTAATCGCTAAACATGGATCGATTGACAGCTTAATGTATTGTAGTCCTGGAATGTATGCTTCTTGTCCACCAACATGTCTGGAGGCTGACGTCATATTGAATACGGTCTATTAGCAGGTCAATGTTGCCTAGAAACCTTTAGAACATTTCGTGCAGACTCACTATGAGCTAGTAAAATCTCAATTCCCTTGGCACAGTTCAGTACCTTCCATTCACCAGTGTATTTAGAAAATACATCCCTTGGTTTTTGGGTATGATATATGATACCCAGATCACACAAGATCAGTTCATGTCAATTTATGTACAAGTACAACCCACTGAACTGTGTCCTTGGTGGATGAGCATATTGTAACTCATAGTGACTCTTTTGCAAGGTCATATGTAAGGTCTATGATTCTACCACTGGACTATACCCGTATATTTATCTACAATTTGTCCTATTGCATGCACGGGCAGTAGTGCCTATCCGACCGGGTGTAAAGAGTAAGCTTTAAAATGTTATGCCATCATTTGTTTTAAAATTAAGCTTGATGAAAACACCTTTTTTCTTAGAATGGAAGAAATAGTTATATTTTAAAACCCTGCAAAAGAAGTGACCGTTGTAATTACATTGCCTGCTTGGCTGGCTCAAGGTCACCCTTTAGCGCTTTGAAAACTGAAGGTCACGTTCTGGTGTTTTGGTAGAAAGAGAGTACAGAGTTCTAATAAGGTAGTATCATATCACGAGATCCTACCGTGCTGGGTTTCAGTGAAACAGGTTAAGCATTAAGATAATAAGGATCCACGCGACGGGCTTTGTGCTCCGCCAATATCTATCTGTAGTTGCTGTACTGAAGTTGGAACAAATGTACTTAACGATCGGCGAAAAGTTTCTTTCTTGCATTTATTATTGGTGCTTAAAACGTCAGCTTCGGATTTTAATTAACATGCATGAATAACATTTGCAAGTTTCGTGTGAATTTCCAGGCTCCTAATTACAATTTCAACTAGGTGTGATTTAAATACTGACGTATAACAAACAAGATGGTCGATAACGCTGGTTTCGATGGTGTTCAGATACAGGTAAGCATGGGTTTTCCAATATTGTTAAGTTTCTGTTATGCACTTGCGATGCTTGGCTGGCTGGAGGTCACCATTTAGCGCTTTGAAAACGGAAGGTCACGTTTAGATGTTCTGGTAGAGAGTAAGTGCAGAGTTTAATAAAGTAGTATCATATCACGAGATCTTACCCTACCGTGCTGTTCTTCGGTGAAACAGGTTAAGCATTAGCATAATTAGTATTCACACCACGAGCTTTGTGTGCTCCGTCGCCGTGTTATTTGTAAAGAACCACATTGGTCAATATCTATCTGTAGTACTGTAGTCCAGCAGTAAAACCATAGACCTTGCTAATGACCTTGCAAAAGAGTCTGCTCGAAATGTTTTGATGGTTTCCAGGCAACTTTGACCTGCTAATTCCAAAGCTTGATGATGCAACTCTTGCATCCTTGAACATTTTGAGATGGAAAAAGGGGGGGTTGTAAAATATCAGCGGTCAACTTTTTGAACGTTTCATACAAGGTATATAGCCATGTTCATCTGGTTCTATAAGGTAAAGCTTGCTTTATCTAGGACAATTACTTTTCAACACAGTAGGCTTAAAACTGGTCAGGGTCACACTGGGGTAAAAGATTTATAATGCATAGATTTCTCTCAAAATGGGCTCAAAATCTTCATGCTTATAGATAGTACTCAGGCCTCTGTTAAGATGTCTTTGAGCTGATTAACATAAAGTAAATGTATATATCCTGTTGTAACATTCCAATACGAACAACTTGAAAGCAATCGGGTCAATATAAATGTTTACCCCAATAATAACCTTGAACAGTTTTTGGTCTGTCGTTGTAGATAGAGGGAACTATACTATTTGTATTCTTTAGAATCAGATCAACATGTCCATACGCCTTTTAAGCCCGTGTGAACATCTACCCAATTTTCCCTGTTAACGTGCCCCCCCCCCCCCCGCCTTCCTTCTCCGAAATGCTCAAGGATGACAAAATGCATCATCAAGATCTGAATCAGCAGGTTTTGCATGTTGCCCCGAAACCATCAAATATTTGTGCAACTTTTTGCAAGGTCCTATGGGCCTCTACAGTACTACTGAATTGGACAAGGGTGCTCGACCAAAGGCGAAACCCTTCTACCTTGCACTTATTTTAGGTGCTTAAGACGTCAGCTTTCGGATTTTTAATTAATATTATGAATATACCTTTTTGAAAGTTTTCGTGTACTTGCCAGCCTCAACTTGCAATTTGACTAGGTGAATTTAAAACGGATGTATGACAGACAAGATGACGATAACGCTGGTGTCGCTCATGTTCATACAGTACAGGGATGCCTAGGTTTTCCAGTATTGTTTGCGGCATGAAAGACTTTGTTTGTAAGCACGATTGCATTTCAGGGGATTTAATTTTCAACAGAATTCGCCCTTGGTTGTCATGACACCAATAATAATAAAACAATAACAAACAGCGCTTAACTTCCCTAAACAGTCTCCAAAGCGCTCTGCTATATCCTTATTATTACGTCACAATCCTTTCGCCGCATCTAGGTGAATCCGGTGAACCTTATATCACAAAACCTGGCTTATCACCTTTGAAAACCTGACTTTTTATTCGTGAACCTGCCTGTTTCCTCGTTTCGAACAAACATTCTTGACTCATTGCAAAAGCTACATTTTGAAAAACCTAGTTCGTTCTTCTCGGCGAGAAACCATACGGGTTCTCGATTTTGTAACGCCAATTATTTAGAAACAGGTTTTCTCAAGCCACACAACGGTTTCTAAAAAACTTTAAATCACGAAACCAGGTTTTTCGATGGAGCAACCTGGTTTCCGAATTTGAAACCCAGTTTTTCGAGGAATTTTGTTTCTTTCTAGCATAAAAACAGATTTCGCGTCGAGAAACTAGATTTCCTCTCTTTATTTGTGGCAAAAACTGCCTGGTTGCTACACAGGATAACGTTTATGGCATGCATTGTTTATTGTTGTACTGCACCAAACCCAAGGAGGCCGTGCTTTTAAATTCGCACTTAATCCCCTGTAATTATTGTTGATGTGGTGGTCTTTGCCTTTTTTTTCCTCAACATGTTGATGAGACTGGGTGCCATTTCTGTTTTCTAAACATTGGGTGACATTTAGATTTATGTTTATTTTTGGATGTACCTTTTCCTATTTCAGAGACACTACCAGGCTGAAACTAAGAAACGCGATCTAGAAGAACGCTCCCAGGATTTGGGATGGTTTTCTTGGAGACCTAGGCTTCTCAGCATTTGCAACACAAGTCGCTGGCTTCTCTTCTCTCTCACTGGTTTGGGGGTTTTCATCCTCTCAGTGTCAATGGATTAATTAACGTATCTATCACAAGCATTGAAGACGTTTTGAGCTTTCTAGCTCAGAGACCGCTCTCTTACCAGTCCCGTGTATGAAATTACCTCATCCGTTCTTATCATCGTCATTGGATATTCTTTGCTCATGCAAACAAGCCCAGGTGGATTGCCTCTGGAGGAGGTTCCGTTGTCCGCTCTTGGTTTGCGCTTGTCTATGCCTTCCTCCGTCTTTGACTGGTACGATGTTTATCACTTGGAAGAAGGGAACAACCGACGAACTGCGGTTTATGTCCAAATGAAGAAAATGTGAGCTTGTGGTGACGAGTCTTCCACGGGAGGCAATCTAATAATCGACACTTGCAAAATACCTCTACGTGTTTCTGCTGGGAGAGGTATTGCTAGGTTTGGGCAACTCTCCGGTTAATGCACTTCAACAAGAGTTTTCGATGATATTGTTAACGCCAAGAACATCGCCATGTACCTAGGTGAGATGGAATTCATTTGTTAAAAAAATGTCCTTTTAAATGTGAGAATAAATCGATTAAAGAGGATGTAGGTGTGAATGTATTATTCTAACAAACCGATAACTCATATACCAAACGGGGGATCAAGTAATGGTATAGAGTCGAGTAAATGTAGTGTATACAAAACGATAAAGAATCGAACTAAACTGAACGTGCATTTTTATTTATCTAACATTCGCCGGTAATCCAGGCCGAAGCCCAATCGTGCACCAAACACTAAGATGAAGGGTGCCCATTAAGTAAATTAACATATTATTGAAAAAATACACTGTATCGACCCGTACCGTCTTATTCGGCGACTGCTTTTCCAAAAGACAACAGGGACTGTACTTTCGTGGATGTGTAAAGTCTTTAATCTACACAGTTTTCAAGTGGCGCGTATATATTAAAGAGGATAGGCCTGTATGCATATGCTATTATCAGAACCCTCCAATACCTCACGTGGTATCAAGTAAAGGATACGTAGCTGAATACATGAAGTTCTTGATCGTGCCCGTGTAACCACTCTCACACTTAAAAAATGTCGATTAAAAAGGAACAACCTTCTGTTGTGCTGTTGAGTAAAATAAGATAGCCAAATTGAAAGAAAATTGAAAAAAAATATATATAAAATTTATTTTATCATTTTTTTAATTTTTTTATTTTTTTTGAATTTGGGGAAAAAGGGCAAAAACCAATTTTACCGGAAGTGGTCAACATTTTGGGTATCGGACGGAACTTACTATTTTCTTCTCATTTTACCCTGGAAAATCTTAGGGCTAAAGTATGTTTGGTTGGATGTTTATGAATCGAAATACCCATTTTTTGTCGACCAATATTATTTTACACAGTACTCTATGGGATACCCAATCACGTATAGCTCCACATCAAAACGGGTTGAAATATTCCGGCGCCGAAAACTGTCGATGGGGTTTGTGGGGTGAATGCATGGTGCAGAAATCGTTTATAAGACCGTCCTGTTTCTCTTATCGGTATTGACGGAGTATCTAACCTGTCGTCTGCTATGGATTTATTGCTTGTGGCATTCTATGGAAGCCCTTCATCCGTATTTTATGCAAGTCGGATGCTAACAGTAATATAATAATAAAAACTAACTATAATCATATAATCCTAATATAAATAGCAATAATAAACAAAACCCCACAGTAATACAATAACACTAAAATAAATATATTGTATAGGTTTAAAATGTATAATTGACGATTACTAGAGAGGACCATCCTGCAGAATCCCGTTACCAGCAAACCTGGGAAAAAATATTTAAGGTATTGTGGGGTTCCATTTGATGTTTGAACTTTTTTTGACTTGGGCTTTCCAAGTTCAATGTTCCTGCATTGTTGGGGAAGGGGCAAGGAATTAAACACAAGGTCAAAATTGCGAGCTGTCGCAATTGAATCAATAGGCATCTCCAATTAACTATCTTTCATACATACTCTAAAATGTATAATTCGTTATGGATCGGACTTTAACTGAATGATCTCTGGCCAAAAATGTCAAAAGGTCACGCACTTTTAGTCATGTTTTTGTTAATATTAGCCGATTGTAAAGAGCAGTGTCTAAATGTATTTGTTCCCCTCATGTACAAATGGTCGGCTTCATCACATACTAATCTATCTCACAAAATACATGTTCGAAAAAACGCATTGAAAATCTTCCCTTCGTTATACCTTCGAAGCATACCGATTGCGTCATTTTACTACCAGGCAAAAGGAATATCAAGAAACCTTCAGAGAAATGCCTGGTTAATCAAGCCCAACACTGTTTAATATGACTGTAAACTTATAGATAGTATGTGACTATAGATAGTTTTTTTGTTTTTCCAAACGATTCTGAGATAGAACACAGATAGACTTGTGACGTATCATCACCGTAGTATAAAAAGGTGCAATTGTCGTATCAGTGCATCACATATGCTCTAATGTCCGATAGCGGCGGTATGTGAAAATAAATTTGAATTAAATGCACATAGATCAAATTTGCGAATTAATATCTCATTAAATTGTAATAGCTGGCTGCCGTTTAAAACATTTTAATGGGGGAAAAAAAAACAAGACATCATTTTGTACTATGCAGAATGTAATTAGATAATTAAGAAACACTTACGAACCTTTAAAATCGGGTAATATTAAAAATATGCCTTGACTAAAAGCGCATTGACCTTTTGACCATCATGTCCCCATTTAGAAAGGTCGAATGTATAACAAAGTATACACTTTTAGATTCCACATGATAAAGTACGTAATTGGACATGCGTATTAATTCAATTGTGACTGTTCTCAATTTTCCCCCACCTGTGTTAAACTTTTTATCTCTTTCCCAAAATACCGTTTCTTGAAGCGGAAAGCCAAAGTCCAAAAACGTTAACATCTATCGGGAACTCCTTTTCAATCTGTGGTTCCTTGAGTTTGTACAGTATCCACAGACTGGTCCGCTAATATATGAATATGATAAAATTTTAAAATACTTCATTTTAACAGACTTGGACTGACTTCATCTGATAGCCAGTGGTTTGGCGCATGGTGGCTGGGGTTCTGGTCTGTGCAGTTTGGAGCATTCATTTGGTCATTTAGTTAGTTGTTTTCCAGCTCAAATGCCAGGTTAGAAAATTCTGGGGGTTGTTGGCAGTGTGAGTGGTAAATGGCCCTCGTAGTTCGTAGTGGTGGTGGTTGGTGCGGAGGTGAGGGGTGGGCGCAGAGCTCGCAGTCGTCGTGCATCGTAGTGGATATCGAGCCGGTAGTCGGAATCAGTAGATAGTACTTTGTGCAGTTGTCAGCACGTACAGCAGTAGCAGTAGTAGTAGTATATAGTTACATTGGTGCTTGTATTCGGTCAACCAATCGCGAAATCCGCCCAAATAAAAACACACCCGCTCTAACAGTGTACGCTTCCATTTACAATAGATTTCTAACCATCCTGGTAGATCTATAATCCAATCATAGCTATTGGGCATCTGTTTTATATTCGTGTGGCCTATTTTTCTTTACTTAACAGGTACGGAAACTTACCACGAAGAAAGAAAACGCGCACCTGACAAAAAGTAGCTGTTTGGGGAAAAGCGTCACAGCCTAGCTCGGTCACTGTTAGCGATCTTCCTGCGGCTACTTTGGTGATATTTAGAAACCCTCTCTATATGTTTCTAATTTATCAAACTTTTCTGATGTATCGTTCCTTTCTTCCTGGGGCCCGAGCTGAAATTTTTTACAAGTTTATGGAGCTACAGTTTTTTTGGTTAACAGCCTCCGGGATTGCTGCCATAACGCTAGGTAATAAAGAGCTCGACTTGCTGTAATCGATTGATAAAGTTAATATCCTGTCTATATATCGCTTTAAAGAAGGATTCTGGAAACCGATATATTTGGTGTTTTGCCTCAAAACAATGACTAAGAAACATCGTAAGTTTTTTTTTAATTTTGAAAACATCAGGGACGATATAAACATAATGGTTAAAAAAAAACCCTAATGCTTATTGTGTAAACAACTGTGAAAATTACGGCATTCATTGGCTGATGCCCGGGTTCAATTCGAATAATTGAACCCAGGTAGTACCCGCGGTGTATTGACGTTATTGGGAGGTTGATGCGCCCCGCGTCATACAGCTTTTGGAACATTCGCGCGCGCCTGCCAAAGTTTCGTCTCGTTGCGTATGTTCCTTTTGCGTTCAACGGGTTGTTCGATTTTCCTCACTGGGTAGTGATTTCATTTCTTGTTGTATTTTAGCCATAATGATAACTAAATTAAGTTAAATTACCATTGAATCTGTTTAAGAATGCGAATAAAGGTGGATGTGGGGAACCGGTACTCTCTTAAAAACGCATTGCCATTACTTTTGCGTCAAACAACTCGGCGCCTCTTACCTCGTCTTCTACTTAAAATATGGCTTCGCCTTGGTTTGAAAATCGAGGGTCGTCGAGTTCCAAATTGTGTACCCGTATTTCTCATCATAGTGCACAGATCACACTCATATAAAACGTTTTACACATTTGGGCACTCGCCAGTGATTTAAGAGGTACCGGTTTCCCAAAATCATACCTTTTCTAGAACTTTTTCATACAAGGTCAGCCAAACTACGTTTATCCTTAGGAGTCACGGGTTACTTTCTGTGAAGTGTGAATTCCGCCTGACATAATAGTCCTGCGGTACCGGTAGGCCATATGGCCTTGCAAAAGAGTCTTCACAAACATTTTGAGGGTTTCTAGGGCAATATTGACCTGCTAATAACAATCTCGATGATGCAACTTTGGCACCTTGAGCTTTTGAGAAGTAGGATTAACAGTGGCAAATTTTGTAAATGTTTCGCGCGATGTTAAAATTGTATAAACATGTTCATTTCGGTTTCTAAGGATTAAAAAAGTTAGTTTTCCTATATCTAAAACCTTTGTGATGACAAAAAATATTATATAAAGGCTCGCAGAAACCTCTGATGCTCGCCATTTTCCCGAGCACCTATATAATTTTGTCCGAAAACAAATATATAAGGGTCCGCTTCCAAACTCAACCCTCTGGTTGGCCGGTGGTTTATGGCGGTTTGAACCGTTTCATTGTTTAAACAATAGAAATCAGTTCTAACCGGAAAGAACTGGCGGGAACGGCGAGGCACCCCGGTGGTTGAAGGTTTAAGTTACCCTTAAAGCAATATTAGGTACCTTGGTACGAACGACTAACACCGTGAGAATAAAACACCATATAGATGTACTAGTTTTTTTCCTTTCGTGCGCAAACCAATTTTTAAACTCCCCAACCTTAAATTATCACATGCTATTGTTTATTCGCAGCGTCTGAGACACTTTTCGTCTTGGTTTTATATGTTGTCCCAGAAAATTTCCTATTCCAAAACTGTTGGAGCTGAGAATCAACTCCACTGTAATTGTTATTTTAAATATTTAAATATATGATAACCGGACGAGGAGAAGATCATAATAGGCCAAGGGAACAGGACCTGTGACCGACCCAAATCAAGGCCCTCAAATCTGTTAGTATTCTCTTTGTTATATTCACATCGTTACGATTATTATTTTGTAATTTTGTACTTTATACCGCCATAAATACAATACAGTGGTCTATGGGCATTGTAATAAACCAGCATTTGTACACCATTGTTTTATTTCTTTGTTTTACTAAATTCCAGGCGTCATTTCGACGGTAACCGGTTGCAGTGCAGTGTTACTGGGTGGTTGGTTAATTGAAAATTTAATCTTACGAGTTTAGGCGGGATGCTAAAAATGTGTCTTGGAAGCAGTATTGCCTGTACGATTGCTAATTTGGCTTTTTTCTTCTTTTCGGTGTCTGAAATTCCACTCGCTGGGCATTAGCGTTCCATCAAAACCCAGCGACCATGTGGTAAGTCTTTAACATTAGTTCATGACATTAATATTCTCACTCAATTATAACATCGATTAGATAATAAGGCGTGAAGAAGCAAGGGGATTGTGGGAAAGGGAGACAAAGGCGAATATCACATAGGTTATTATTGCGTCGTCCTGCTGCAAGCATAAGTGGGATTGCATTGATATTATGTGCGGGTGCGCGCGCGCGCGAGTGCGTGTACTTATGTGTGAGCAATTATGATATAAGTGCATGGTCAACATTTGAGCATACACCTACACAAGCTTGCCCCCCCCGGGACACCAAAAGATGGAAATGAAAAAAGGGAGGAGAAAGAGAAGAATAGAAGGAATAAACAATCGGTGGACCGCTAATAAAGGGTGAAAAAAGAGAAGCAAGATGGAAGAGAAAGTGAAATTATGAAAGACAGAAAGAAAGCTGGATACAAGAGCAAAAATGCGAAGATGAAGAAAGGAAAAGGGCAATTTGAATATTTATTGTAGTTTCAACTAAGTTCTTGTGAAATTTGTGCTCTAAACATTACTTTTTACCTTAATATTGTCTTTCGCGCCTGACCCCACCAGGGCCCTAAGGCGGGCCCCTGGACCCCGTGTAGGCCTTTGTGCCAGATTTTCGCACTTTAAGGAAGCCCCCCCCCCCCCCCCCCCAAGAATAAGCGTTGAGTCCAGAAACACCGAATTGGCCAGTTCAGTTTACAAGAATTATATAACCCAGGTTTGGGGCTTCTATAGAAAATGTAAAACGAATGATATTGTCATGTTATGTCTATTTCACTTGTAACCGAAACGCAGCATGTCTGAAGGTCGACCCGTCTTAGAGGCAGATTGTAATCATCACTGCACAACTGTTCACTCAGGCAATATTTCTCTCGGCCAATATTGTCGCGCTCAGGGAGTGACCGACTTTAGTCGCCTGCCATGCGGATGTGAAGCTACGATCAAGAGGTAACGCTTGTCCTTCGTTAGCATCGTATGAATCATTCTTGTGGACCATTTTCATTTGGAGTTCCTTAGGATAAGTCTTTTTATCACATTTTGCTGATTTTAAAATACTGAGATTATCAGCTCAGCCCTAAGGCTGTAGAAACCATACAAAGCTACCTTTGCTAGAGTTTTTGACCGTTACACAATTAGTCCCAATAATTTTGATTTGACCCAAAATTGTAACAAAAATGGCTATGGCATCCACAGCCTCGTCGCCCCGACTTGCCTTTAAAATATTTCTGATAACCATCTCAACCGTTTGTCTTTTTTTTTTTTTTTTTTTTTGTTATGTCTATTTCACTTTTTAACGCAGCATGTCTGAAGGTCGACCCGACTTAGAGGCAGCTTGTAATTCACACTGCAACTGTTCACTAAGCAATTTCTCGCCAATATGTAGCTCTCAGGGAGTGACATACTTTAGCGCCTGCCATGCGGGATGTGAAGGCTACGATCAAGAGGTAACGCTTGTCCTTCGTTAGCATCGTATGAATCATTATTGTGGACCATTTTCATTTGGAGTTCCTTAGGATAAGTCTTTTTATCATATTTTGCTGATTTTAAAATACTGAGATTATCAGCTCAGCCCTAAAGGTCCGTTCATACTTCCACTGCACTGCATTGCTGTGCAGTAAATTTACTGCAATGTTCCGTCATTTCCGCTGCACTCCTAATCGATTTACTGCAGGTCAACCCAGGTCACTGCAGGTCATGGGTTGCAGTACATTGCAGTAAACTTGCGGAAATTTGGCATACTGCAACACTGACTGCACCCCACTGCATCTTGCTGCATCGCCAGTTAAAATAATTTTAACTTCGTTGCAGTACTGCATTGCGTTGCAATACTGCAAGTGATTGCAGTGACAATTTTGGTAGGCTGCATTGCAGCACTGCACTGCAATGCAGTGAAGTATGAACGGACCTTAAGGCTGTAGAAACCATACAAAGCTACCTTTGCTAGAGTTTTTGACCGTTACACAATTAGTCCCAATAATTTTGATCTGACCCAAAATTGTAACAAAAATGGCTATGGCATCCACAGCCTCGTCGCCCCGACTTGCCTTTAAAATATTTCTGATAACCATCTCAACCGTTTGTCTAAGTATAGCACAGGCCACGTCTATGGTTGGCCAACACCGCCAATACTTGGGTTCATCCCGCGGGTTCGAAGTTAGCCAATCACCATTGGTGTTCGAGTACGTGGTTTAAGTTGGCCAACCGTATACGGAATAAAGCGCAACACACGTAACAATGAGATTAAATCCGTACAATAACCCACGTACTCGAACACCAATGGTGATTGGCTAACTTCGAACTCACGGGATGAACCCAAGTATTGGCGGTTTTGGCCAACCATACACGTCACATAGTGATGTTTCGGACATTTTTTACTTTTCGGAGAAATTTTGCATATACATTTGTTTTTACTACTCTACAAATTCACCAAATTTCAAACCTCAAAGTGGCTTAATTAGTAAAATATTAATTAAATAATTATGACGTATTTTCAAAACCTTAGTTGTTAATATCACATAATGACGTATTTGATCGTATCTGCATTTTGAAGTATTCACCGTTTCACATAGTGACGTATTTGTGCGACGTATTTTTCAGTTCGCAGTAGATTTGCTATATTGACGTTTTCATAATAGTGACGTATTTGCGCAAACGCCTCACATAACGACGTATTTACTTGACGTATTTATTATTTACACGTTGAAATTGTTATTTTGTCGTTTTAACATATTGATGTGTTTTATTTAACATAATTTTTTCGCATATCTAAATGCATTGGAAGTGGATAGAGAAATATATTTGAAATTTAACTTATTTTGATCATTTTCCACTACACTGTTAAAAATGTTCCTAATTTTACCAGACTTTACCTTTAAATTACGGTAAACCAATAATCTTCACGCTTTATTACCTATAACTAACATAAAATTACAATTTGGAAGCAGAAAAATGTAAATAAACAGTGGCTAAAAATATTACTACACATTTTGAAAAAAGGTAGTATTTATACGCTGACCGTTATTATATTTTCCGTAATAGTACTTTCTTTTGTAACTTACTTGTTTTTAATGTAAGAATACGAACTATGAACATCGTTTTACCTATAAAATGTGTTGAATAACGTCGTAAGTAACCTCATTAAAAAATGCAAAATCTTATTTTCCCTATCATTTTTAAAAACCTTTTCCTCCTTTTTGTATTATATTTAGTTTAATTTGAAAAAAAGTACACACACACACACACACACACATATATATATATATTAATTTTAGCATCTGCTATCAGTAAAGTCAGGTAGTGTAGTGGATAAGGTTTAGGACTTGTAATCTTAAGGCTTGGGTTCGAATCTATGTAAGGTACATGTATTAAGTTTATCATTCATACGATGATTAATTGGTGACATTAAAATGTGTACATTACCAAATAAAACAAATTGAATAAACTGGTTTAAATCTGTATTTCTTCTCGTGTTCCCTTTATTGCTTTTTTTTTTCAAAATTGTTTGCCTGAAATATAATTTTTTACAACCACGTGGTAACGTAAATACAACGTTTGTATGATGCCATAGCTACAACGTGAAAATTTGGTCAGAGGATTGTAATAACGTTTTAATTCTTAATATTGTTTAGGCAAGTCAAAAACCAACACTAACGTTGAAGCTGAGATTTTACTCCGTTATTTTACGTTCTCTGCAATAGTTTCGTATTTTTACGGCTCCAGTTATTTTACGTTCTGTATGTAGTGAGTCCCAGCTGCCAGTCAAATGCCTGTTTTTTTACAAGTTTATTTTTAACAGTTTAGGTTTTAATTGAAATATATGTTATAATTAACAATACAGAACAAATTAAGATCGCAAAATACTCAAAGCCGTTCTTCTCGAAATGCGTATTTTGCAAACACGTCACTATCTGACGCGGCCGACGATAGTATGTGTGCCTTTTTTCTGTCCGTAAACGTGCTACTGCTAAGGTTTTAAAAATGCAGTTTATCCTGTCTATGATGTATAGTTTTAGTACAATATCCATCTACCAAATGATCCCATTTTGTTTTGAATTTTTCATTTCGTCACGCTAGATAAGAATTTTTTTCTTTGACGGTTCAATATAAGAATTACGAAGATATGGCTAGCTAGTGACCTCCCATAGACCCTTTTGCACCAGTCTCATTTTGCATTGTTTATGCAACAGATTTGGTGCAACCAGTATATTTTCAGCTCATGTAACATACGAACAATTTGACACATTTTTTATACCAAACGGATAAATCTTAGATTCTGCCCATTTGTGACCTTGAACCTATTTTGCCTCATAACTATTGAACCTGAAGATTGGGCCAACTATACCTTTTGTAATCCGTGAAAAGTGACAAACATGCTGGTTTACTTGTCCACGCGTTTTGACCGTTTCTGAGCAGACAATTGTGGTCTAATGTACCGGTGTGAAAGCAGATATAGTCCGCATAGGAGACACAGTACGGGCTCCATAGACGATAACGGAATAAAGCGTGAAACTAATGTTGCGTGAAGAGTCAACGGAATTGAGTGCACCTTTTCCTTACCGCTGTAGCCGGACTGTGAGTTCGGAGGACTATATCTCCTGCCACACCGACTCATAATCCCAGGTTGTGGCTCTTGTCCCTCTGTGGCCAAGTGCTTTTGGGCAAGATATTTTATCACTCACTTGCCTATCTCTCTCTCTGCCCAGGCGTAAAGTGGGAAGCTGTTAGGGGAATTTTTATGTCTTGATAAGTTTGACCGCCTAACCTGTAGCCGCCTGTATGAAATTATTTGTATCCAATTTGTATCGGTGTTTTTTAGATAAAGGCAATCTAACTCCCAAGTATTTGCGCTTAGTGGCAGTAACCATAAGTAGCAGGATATTAATCTTGCTATGACGCTCTTCAAAATGCCTTATAATAAGGAATTTTTCAAATACCTATTCTTCCACCTCTCTATTCTTTTGTTCTATCCCTAATCCTCTTTAATAAGATGAATCAGTATTACAACTGCTCATGTATCTCTGCTAATGACCAAACTTTGAACCGATCACCCAATGACGCCATTACTGCTGTTGCCGGTACGTGTGGCGAGACGTGTGTCCAATTCTACATTTTCTGCGTGTTTGCATCTGTCATCGCATTCACATACTTCTTTACGGGGATTCCGAGAGAAAACGTTGGATTAAGGTATACGCAAAATTGTAATAATTTCTAGTTTAAAATAAACCAGGGTGGATTGGAGCTCAACAGACGATACCTGTAGAGCTGATAGTATCGTGTGTTTGAGATGAAGACCTGTTATGTTAATCTCTCGTAATTTTTGAAAATGGCGTTTCTTGTCTCAGATGCCTCAATGAATTTTATGGTGCTTGACACAATGACCCATGGATATGGATCTTAAAAGCCATAGGGTTGTTAAGGCTTTGAGATCATTTGAAATAATTGTACAAATATATGCTGTCATTCACAAAAAATGCTGAGTATAACCACTATGAAATTGGGTCATAATTGGGTGTACAGGGATAAGTGGTCAAAAGTCATCTGGGGGTCATTTGAAGTATTTTGTTAAAAAATGTCAAACCCCAATTCCATAAAAATAACCATTTCTTTAAAACAAGGTTTTCCATATGAATAATGGACTGGGTTATATTGCATGTTGAGGCTCAATAGGTCAAACGTCATCTAAGAGTTAGTTGAGGTCATTATTGAAAAGATGTAAAGGATATTCACCAATATTGTTCAGAGTGATTTTGAGAGCTGGGTAATGCAAAGTCTGAGGGATATGTCAAAGGTCATCGATAGGTTCATATGAGGTAAACTAGCCGAATCATGCTTAAAATGGGAAGATGATTTTATACAGAGCTGGTATAGAAAACTGATCATACGCAGACTAGGTGGCTTATCTATTGTACAAGGATTTACTGGCTTTGTGTTTATATATTTTATAATATGATGCAGGTAGAACCTTAGAAGCGAGCGCTCAGATACACTTTCATTCTGTCATATTTGCCAAAATGCATGCAAGAATTCCATAAATTACCGTTTGGAAATCCCAAATACCCAAATCCAGCAGATCGTGTCCGACCCCCCTGGTTTAAGTCGTATTTATTCTTTCTACTTCTTAGTCGAATAGTATGACAGCTTTGGTCAAAAAAATGTTTGTTTGCCGTAATCCAACCAGCTCTGACAACATATAAAAAAATCAGAATTTTTCGTCAAGATCTCGCTTTTACGTGTTACGTTAAACCAGCCTGTGTTAAACCAATGGCAACATCTAAAATTAGGATTTCTTGGCCGCCATCCCCTGAAGAAATCTATTGGTGAAGTTTTATTTTAACATATTTATTTATCGTATTTAATTATTCCAAGCATAATTTTTAAAACATCAGCACAACATTATCATAGGTTTAATGTTAGAAAACAAGTACATAAAAAATAAATTTGCGAGAAAACAAAATATCCAACAGAATGGAGAATTAAAATATATATCTTGTTGAATATCGGACTACATATTAAATTACACTATTTTTGCCAGGTTCCCGTCGATGGTAAGAACGAAAAGGGGGATCAAATGAGGGTCGGTATTTTTTAAACCGGTCAGACTATAGATTTTCAATAGTGTATACGCGTTAGTCTATAAGAGCTTCGCTTCGCGCTCGCTTATTAAAATCTATTGTCCACTGAGGTAATCCGAATACCCCCGTTTGAAAGTTTTTTGACATGCCCCTGATCCTAATAAACGTACTTACGCTTAAATATTTACCTTCTAGATGCGTCCCACAGAGATTACGAGCTTATGCATCAGGACTAAACTCACTCCTTGTTCGATTACTAGGTAAGTTATGTTCTCTGTTATCGCTTTTGTACTGTAAAATCGGTACAAATATACATATAGAAAACATTCACAAATAAAACAGCCAAGCTTTTGATGAAAACTTTTTTAAACACTCACATGTATAACTATCGTTTGTTAGGTTTTTAAGAAAGACAGCACTAAGGCCGTGTCCGACCGGGAGGACTTGTGTGATTATTCTGTAATAGTTTATCAACCAAAAATATATCTTCTAAAGTGATCTCAGTGTAATTGTTATTTTTGGAATACAACCATAATGTGAGATATGTCTTTTGGGATACAATCGTATTCAAAGTAGATCTTTTGCAATACAATGATATGCAAAGTATGACGGCATGTTAAGCAAACAAAATCTTGCTGGATCTGTTAAGGATTCTATCACCTTCAATTTAATGAAATTTGCATAAAGATGGCTTCAAGAAAAGGATATCTAAGGATAAAAGTGAAATTCAGGTTGAATTCCGAAAAAGCTTACTTTCGCAATTTGTTAGTTTCATTACATTTTCTCTTTTATTTCTCGGTCTTTTCTTTCTTTCACGTCATTTTTCCACCACCTTTTTCTGTGTTCCCTTTTTATTATTCATCTCATTCTCGCTCTATCTACCGCCATATATTTTTTTTTTCATTTTTGATTCTATTGGTATTCATATCCCTCACGTCCCTAGAGGAAAATGACTAGCAACCTGACGATCACCGCAAAAAGGAGGTAGCGGTATTTGTGTTGTTAGATCTTCGAGCACTTTCCTGTAAACACAAGGCAGGGGGCGCTCCGAGATTTTTGGAGAAAAAATGGCAAAAAATGGCATTTAGGGATATAAGGGATATAGTATGTATCCGCACATCTCTTTTCTTTCTCTCCTCTCTCTCATTTTATTCCCTCTATTCGTTTCTCTCACATTCAGTATTAGGCCACATTAAAAACAAATCGTGAGGGTATTCTGAAAAAGAGCCTTTATATTTCTATATAAAAATAACCTAAAATTTAGCGTACAAGATTTGTTCCTAAAAAGGGGCGGCCTTTTAATTTTACTGTAGTACTGGGTAGTTATTGATTACGTAAACATTCCTAAAGGTGCACATTAACCATTCTGAAACATCCTGAAAAATTTGCCTGAGATTTCTAACAACCTAAAAAAACAGCGAGCGAGGACGATACATATTTGTTGTGTTTTACTTTTACCTTATTGTCTTTTTATAGGAAGCCTGCCAGGGGCAGTAATCTTTGGCTTGTTGCTAGATCAATCCTGTCTTCTTTGGAACGAAGAGTGTGGCGTCAGAGGGCGGTGCTTGCATTATGATCGATATCACGTTTCGTTATCCATACTTCTATTCGGATTAGCAATGAAAGTGGTTGCTACAGTTTGTTTCATCGGAACAGTGGTCACCTACAAGCCACGGGGAAAGGCAGAGCAAGATACGTAGCCTAATCAACCATGCATTTACCATATTGCAGACGTTGCGTGCAACCTGTTAAAGATCCCAGGAATGAGATGATATACCTACTACAAATCTTTGTGGGACATTCCAATGCAATAACCAGGGCCAGAAAAAAGATCACACTACCAGTGACATCATTTGTGAAACTATTGGTTATCAGTCAGTGTCATGAAAGATTCACACCAGTACCTGAATTTTCTATTGGTCTCTGTGAAATCAGTAGTCAACCACAAATAATGTCATACCAACCCAAATATTGAATGCTTTTTCTTGGTCCTCCTTGTATTACTTGACACAAACCACATCAATTCTATTCGCTTTCCTGGAGACCCTGTGAACCAATACACGAAAGTCCATAAGGGTCAGCTATTCAACAAAACTGCCTATCTTGCATTCAATGGGAACTTTTACTCAATTTCTAATGCTTTTTAAACTTGAAATTCAAAAGGTAACGGATATGTAACAATAAATAGTGCCGCTATGAAAATTTAAAATGGGTTTCTGCAGCTGGTTCCCAAGTTGTGGACGACATGTCCCCTGCTATTGTTTAAGAAACTTTTAAATTTTCACATCCTTTTTTGGCTGTACTGTATTTTTGCGAACGCACCGGCTTCCTACTGCACCCATTGGTTTACAACCGCTTTATTCTGTCATGTACAAGGTGTATGTACAAGACGGAATAAGCTGTGTAATCAAATGGGTGCACTAAGCCTGTTTTCCTTTGCGTTTCGCAAAATACAGTCCTTTTTTCCCACTATCAGTAACTGTTACTGTTATTTGTAACACTATAAAACTAAAGTAGCTAACTAAGATGAATCATCAACCCATACATTCAACTTTTGCTAATGTAAAGTATTAATTGCATTTGTTGAACTACATACTGTTTTTAGCTTTTAAACCATCCTACCTTTAAGTGTTATTCCGTGGTTTGTGGATTAAAATGACTTGCGTGATGATCAAACTACCTGTAGCGTCTTCTTTTTATCCCGAATCCTACAGAAGACCACACTGTACAAGAAAATTGTTTTTGTTTTTTTTTGGCCTAAAAAATTGCAACAACAATTTTTGTGTTATCATACTTTTCTAAATGTCACAGAATAATTGTCAAAAGTCTAGAAAAATCACATGGAAAACATGTAATAAATAGGGGGTAAATTTTGTACAGGGTCAAAAGTAAAAGTGGTTTAATTGTGTTTGAAACCTACCAATTTATTCATCGGTCGTGAGGAGTTTTAAAAAGGTATAGTTTGCCATATCTACGGTCATTATTTTTCAGGATGTATCGGCTCATACACGGGTTTCAAGGTCATCCTGGGTACTGCTTTCAGAATGCTCCGATTTTGACGAAAATTGTGATTGGTCATATCCTATAACAACAAATCATTTTAGCTATGTAAAATTAATGGTAAGCGTTATGACCCCATATGATATGTAGACCACTGTTACATTATTGACCCTACTGCAATGACCAAATGGTGAATTAATAATAAATAATAAACTTTCGACTTTATATAGCGCCTTTCACAATGTATCAAAGCGCTTTAACAATTTATTCCGCTGCCACTAGAATATGTCCAGCTGCCTTACAAATGCCCAAGGATACTCATACCTTTGAGCTGCGCTCAGTAGACAATATTCCTACAGCTCCCCATTTGCACCTGGGTGGAAGAGGAAGGCGAGGATAAAGTGCCTTGCCCAAGTGCACAACCATTGGCCTCAGCGGGACTTCGAACCCAGGACCTTTGGGTCATGAGTCGTCGTTGTTCCACTGGACCACATGTGCCCTTGAGTGCAAGTATTATATCCCTTGGTCCTTTGGGACTATTTTTTGTGTTCTAGTGTAATCAATATTTCAAAAGAATTCAGTGTGGCGATGATTAGCAAAAAAGATTTGAACATGACTTGGTTGTTGTCAAGAATTGCCAGAGCCCATACGAACACACCAGTATAATATCTTTAGGATCCTTTGTGCTGTTCAATGTCTCATACACACCCCAACAAAGGCCTACGCGGTTTACCCAAAGTGCTGTGCTGTGTTGCAAAACTTTCGACAGCAATTTTGCATACTGTGTATGCAACGTTACAAATGTGAATCAGAAGAAACCTCAACCTAAAACTTGGTTTATAACCATATAATAAATCATAATTTTCGTCAAGATTCGCTTTACGTGTTAATGCCAATGACACCGTGCTACATTTGGGATTTCTTAACTATCCCGCTTAAAAACCATTATTGACATTTTTTGGGAGAATTCGCTCCATAACCTGCTCCTATTTTTAAAGTTGTTTTGATTTAACAATTCTATGAAGTGGGTTATGGCCATTTTTCGCTATGCAATACGACCACGTAAGTGTATTTTTACTAAAGTTTACAGGAAGAACTTTTGTGTGTTCTATTGGGCTTCGATAGCTGGTGTGTCCCCATTATGCAAGGTAATAAAATAGGATTGTATAATATAAATGAAATAATTTCTCTCTATATAACGTAGATACCTATTTATTTACAATATTATTTACAAAGAAAAAGAACTTATGTGAATCAGTAGTCTTGCGGGGGGGGGGGGGGGGGGTGGTCTTCACTAAAGGGGCAAAATGGTTTAATGCAAGACCAACGTAAGTGCAGGGGCACTACGTTGGAAGTGTTCAAACTATATAAAATTATATAAAAACGTGTGTATGGTTATGTTATATAGAATATAATTTTAATGTTTATGTTTGATTTATTTGTAAGCATGATACTGGAAGAAACTTGAAATAAAACATTGTGAAAGTAAAAAAAACGATATTACTAGAAAATATCTTAGAAAGAAAGCACGAGTGTACCAAAGAGCAACAATCTGTAGACGGTTCACAAATTCTCAACGTAAAGAATTTCCAACTTGGTTGTAACGTTGGAAGTTTTACGCCGAGAACTGTCTACTGGAAGTAAACACGCTCCGGAGACTTCTAAAAAATGGAGTTTAAAAAACAAACAATAAGATAGTCAAAAATTCTTAATCGAATTGACCGGATATACCATTTTACGACACGAGTATCTGAGGAATGAGCAATAATAGAGAAAAGAAGCCCCCCATTACATTTTGCATCTTTGGATGGGCCATGGATAAGCCATGGATATGGAAATAACAGAGCAAAGGACAAACCCCTATAGGAAAGGGACGACGACGAACCTTATATTGCATGCAGGCAGTGATAAAGGTTTTGTTAGCCAGGGAAAATACCGAATATTCCACATCAAATGAAGTTCCTACACTTCGAGGAATGGATGACACCAAATTATTTTCTAACATACCCCCAACTCAACAGTGGTCATGGACAATGCGAGCTACCATAGGTAAAAACTGGAAAAACCTCAGGAGAACTCAGGCTATGTGGAACATTATGATTGCGCTATTGCGAATTTATAGTGGCGTGATAACCCACTTATCTCTACAACACTGGATGGCTATCGCCACTCGAAACCTGAGGAAACCGAAAATTGCCCGGCGGCCATTTTGCTCTACGCCAAGAAACGATCTCTCACAGTACAAAGGATTTAGGGAAACTGCGGGAAAGGGACAGATTTAGGCGATCAATGCGCGTGATTTCAACGTTTGTTAATTATGAGTGGATTTCTCGATGGGCGGGATTTTTCGAACAAAATGTGATTTAAATTGTTCAAACAAATCTTTCGAACCCTAATTAAGTCAATTTTCCAGCTCAAAGACAATAATTCATGCAGTAAGTTACTATTCACAGATATATTCGCTGTTATTAAACCCCTTCAGATTTTTGTCCTAACTTACAAAAAAAACCTTTCTGGTATCAAATTATTTAATGTATTGTCAATTGAGCCACATTGACATGTTAATGTTAGTCGCTCCCTAAATGATGGGGAGGGCTGACACCCCTTTGAAGAGAAGTATAGCAACATGCCTAGTACGATGGAGGAATACCACAGACACTGCTTTTAGTACCAACACTTCAAAAAAACTCCTGTGTTGAATATGCAACACCAGGTCGGTGTTAAGCTTGTCAGTGTTAATTTCTGGGGTTTAAAATTTAGGATTAACACCGCTTGGTGTTGCTGCAAAATTGGCTTGCATTTTTGGTGTCGCTTATGTAATGGCTAGAAGTAAGCAGCTAATATAGAACAAACAATAAAACAGCAAACATTTCCTACTATTTCTGTTAGATGTTACAGCGATAACAGATAACACCAACATCATTGGTGTTAATTAACACCAAAAGTTGGTTCCCTCCTGACCACCAGGAGGGGGTTAAATTAACACCAGTGGTGTCAATTTAACACCAAGAGGGTGTTAATTAACCAATTGTGTCAATTTAACACCATGAGGGTGTTAAAATACATAATTAACACCGACATGTGGGTGTAAGTATTAACACCAAGATGTGTTATGTCATATATTGACCCCAAAACTAGTGTCATAGAACACAAATTTGGTGTAAGTAAACACCAATAGGTGTGGTCTCTCCAAACACTGGCTTGGTGTTAAAATCACCACCCTCGGTTTACATCTAACACCGATGTTTTTGCAGTGAATTGATAGCATCCTCCACACTTTTCATTGATTCAAAATGAGTACAACATGCATAGCATTACTTCACAATGAACGTCATAAGTTCACATTCAGAAAATAGGAGAAAATTCAGTTTTTACCAAAAAACATGAAAAAAAGTAATGAGTACTAATTTTCACGCGTTTACGCTTTACATGATTTGAAGGACTAGTTTTATTTACCACATAGCATTTAGTGATGATGGTTTTGATTAAGTAAAATTGCAAAAATCAAATTTTCACCCTATATCATTTATTTCATACTTTCCTTACCTTAGGACATCATATTTAGGTGCGATACATAATTGGTAAGCATTCCTTTTATTTCTGTAATGACCTCATATTATCTTTTTAAAAATATTGCTTAAGAGTATTGGTAAATAAAATTCGGGGGGGGTGGATTTTGTTTCGTGCACAATGCTCGTACCATAAAAAGAGGTACTAGCTGCAAAGCGGACTACCGCAGGGGGTATCAAATTCCAAATATCAGTTCTAGTCCCGCTGTAGGGTTTCAAATTCAGTTGTGATTGTGACTGGTTCAATGAAATAGAAAAATATATAAAATTTACATAAACATAATCAGCAAAATAACCCTGATTGTTGGTATTTTTCTAACAGCCACAAAAAAAAAAAAAAAAAAAAAAAAAAAAAAAAAAAAAAAAAAAAACAAAAAAAAAAAAAGCGCATCAAGTCATGTAATTTTTTCTTGTCATCTTGGGCCAATTGGCTTATTCTACGTATTGATAACACGTTCCGCAAGGGGTATTATTTACTCCAACTTGGCCTCTTATTAAGGGATATTTTTCACGAAGAAAATGATAATTTTACCAAAAACTGGTCCCAGCTAGGGGTTTATTTCCACTGAAAATGGGTCCCATTAGAGTCAGTTTTCAGAACCCCTGGATGAACATGGTACCCAACACACCCCTTTTTTAAAAACCCCCCCCCCACACACACCACACACACACACACACACACACAGCTGGATAAATCTCGCTTTAAAGAAAGGTGCCTGCAGTCGATGGGGATAGTATACTAGCAAAAAATCATTGTATAAATCAACTTGGAAATTAAAAACCGGGATTTGGTCCTTGACCTTGGGATTAAGCTAGTCTAAGGAAACTGATATGTGACTGTAAAAATCACCAAAGCTATCCATTTCTACAGTATACAGCCGAATACTATGATTTATGCATTTTAGACCACAGTACTATAATATAAGCCCAGTGAAAGTACATTACAGTATAATGTACAGCGTATATAGGGTTTCACAGCGTATAGGCGATTTACGTGTAACAGTTAATTACTAATCAGTCGCAAAATAGCCTGGAATACCACTCGATACTTATACTCACAGTTAATTGAGCAAACGGGCAACATACTCCACAGAAATTAAAATTGACTGGGATTTTTTAGATATTGACCAGAAAAGTACTTCATAAAGACGTCCATGTTTACTCATCCCATAGAAACCCGGGCAACCGAGTGAATGTTACGGGTTTAGAGCAAATGGGACGCTGTGCAACTTCCTGTTCTTCACCGGCTCGCTATCCCAATCGCGTGGAGACAGCCTATCAAGTTGTGTAGAGTCAGGCGTTATACCGTAATAAAAATTTAGAGCTGATGCATGCCCGAGCGAGCGATTTAAATAGTATATTGTGTTGTTAGCTGCAGTGGCTATCGCGGAATTTTGAGCGTGGCAGGGCACACGCTTGTTTTCATTCTGATTTTGGCCTCCAAAGTATGCACATCATGCGTTCATCTAAAATGTTTGGATGAGAGTCCGTATGTGAGATTTAGCATACTCATCCTATTATTAAACTGGTTTATTGCTACGATAAATAATATAGCAAACCAAAATTTGGCTGCCGTAACAAAATTGTTGCGTGGTGAGTGGCCGTGTGTGTGACGGGTGACGACGATGGGGGTGTTTGATTCACCGGTGATGGGGGACAAACCAAAGAATCGAGAAACGTAAGTTATGTGACCATATTATGTTTAAAACCTATGATTTAAGAAATGTATGTTTCTCTTCTTTAAAGGGATAGACAGAGAGATTGCGAGAGATCGAAAAATGTTGGAATACATTTGTTTTTTTTGAACTTATAAATCAGGGATACTTTGCTATACAATTCCAATAACTGCTTATTTTAGAAACACACCACCAAATAGTGAAAAAAAATGAGTGTTTTTGAGATATTTTTCAGTAGCGTCTCCCATAAATAGATATCTAGCGATGACGTCTCAAAATCTAACAATAAACAGTTGATTGGGTTTACAGTAGTAGCACAGAATAAACAAAGTAATCATGTTTGTGTTGAGGTCAAACTGTATGATCTGGTGCACAAGATTACGCTTAAAATTCGGGGATATCACCGCGGAAAGGCTTTTTTGATTTCACGTCTGGGAATTTGATACAGCACGTATAGAAATTAAAGAATCGGATAAAAAGTACTGCCTGATCTTTTAATACAAGGATTTCAAGTCAACACTTGCAGGTATGTTTGCATATCCATGCCAGTAACAAAAATTACAAAAACATGATTTTTTGATGATTTTTTCGATATTTCGGATTAGCCAAGTCGCTGCTAATCCCTTTAATCGGTTGAGCAAAAAATTTAGGTTTGGCCAACTAGTGGTGCACACCTTTGCTACTGCATATTGTTAGAGGCCGTATAGTATCAAAAGTGGGTGCCGGACGGTCAATAGGATCCCTAGAAAGTGGAAAAGTAACGTGTAATCATAGAGCTAGAAAATCTCTATGATGTAACCGTGTCTGCGTTAAGTTTCATTTTGGATATACTTGAAATGGGTTAATAGTAGAGTTCTTAGCCTTGTGAAATTTTTCGCCCTGTTAAATGTTTAAGTGTGTAAATTGCAAAAATGGAAAAATATTCAAATTGCCCGAGTGCTACAAAACGAAATTGATTGATAGCGACTAGTTAGTATTCTGATATGCCTATGGAAAACTTCCGCCTTGAAGCTATGTGAGATTTCGTTCACTGATCTGAAATCTTTCAGTCCTGAAAAGTATGGATTATCCGTAATGTTTGTAGTTATGAATGAGGCCGGGGACTCAGGCCTACAACATATTAATGAGCAATATATAGCGTGCCGTGTGAAAGAATCCTCCCGCTGCGGGGCTTCTTCAACCAGGGTGGCATGCACCATGCAGTAACAGTCAAAAGTTCGAAGGGTTTGAATCATGCATACTGGAAAAACGCCCACAAGTTTTTCAACCAATGCAAGTCAAAATGGTACGAGTAAAGGTTAACCTTCAGGATGCCATAAAAAAGTCGCTTATCGATAAAATGTTTGAAAGATGATTAGAAGGAAATAAGTTCGAAATCTTCTTGTCAAAGTGTAGCGATCAAAGGCCAAAGAGAAGAAAAAATGGAGTAGAGAACGATGCAGTTTAATCCTCTGAAACTCACTCATAATACGATTTTTTTGACGCGGGGAAATGGAAAGTAGCCATCAACGATAGAATGGTTTATTTGCTACACCTATTCTTACGAGTGCACATGTGGGGAAATTTATGCAGATTCGAAACATGTAAATACACATTTCCAAGATTCAACAACCTGTCTGTTTCTCAACTATTCTGACGTCACGCAACGTCCATTTAATGAGCACAAGCCCTTCCAACGGCAGAAATGTCTACACCGTTTTCTAAGTGTTATGGTGCTAGAAAACTAAAAAAATGCTGGTCGTTGAATGTAGGTTTGTGAGAGAATTATGTAAGAGAAATTGATGCATTTTAGATTCTTTGGGGGGAAAATATATTATTTGCACTCTATTTTAAATATAAATTTTGCAGCATAACCAAACGTTGCTGTCGGATGTCGCGGTGCTGATGACAACGGGCGGTACAATTGGTGGCGGATCGACGCTGCAGGGTTTTTTTTTTTCGCAATTGACTATAAAATGAATTTTTGGCGCGATGATAACTCAGACTAAGAACCTGTTTGGTGTAAAGCGTCGAGGTTGGCGACAAAATTATTTTAGAGATTGGTGTGAAGTATAAAAAAAGGTTAAGGAAAAACGGTGCCGTCAACAATATGCTAAAATTTGAAATCCACAGATTTGAAATTGTGAAGAAATTGGATACAAACTGAAAGACAATGAAACTATATCCGTGAATGTCACGGGGACTTTTACCTAGTTAAACACTAATTTGTTGTGACGGAGTATAATTGAGAGGGTGTATTAGAACGGAAACTCAGTCAACGTAATGAAAAAATGGAATATACCTCTCGTGAGGTTTTTGACGTTTGCAAATTAGTGAACTGATACAACCAATTGGAAATTTGTTTTATATAATTTAAGGGAAATATTCCGTCAGAAATTGGGATTTTTTTGTAATTGAATTGTATTGAAAGTAGAGATTGGATTTTAGAGGGTTGATGAGTGCGAAGAGACAAATTGAAAGGTTGTGAATTTATGAGTTGAATATATTATGAAATTGTTGTCAATCATCCAGGTATTTGTCACAATATTGTAATATTAGTGTTTTCAGAATCTTCCATCCTAACCTTTTATGGCGCTAATGTACAATAAAACATGTACCTGAGACAGTGATATGAGTTTTTGAGACCAGACATGAGTTTCAAGACCAGGACATGGTTTTTCTGGAAGGTCTGATGGCCTGAGGAGTCTAGGATGTTACCATTTCTTTGGGGGTTGTCTTTATTTTGGGTTTGCTGTTCTACTTTTGAAATTTTGTGAGTGGTTCTGGTGTCTTCTGGTTCAATTCTTTGGTGGTTTCCGGTGTCTACTGGCTCCATTTCTTTGGTTTTCCTAGTTGTCAAAATGTTCTGGTTCAATTTATTTGAACTTCCTGGTGTTCAACTTTTAAAAATATGATATTACCATTGGGTTTATTTTATACTTTTCACTAATGTTATAGGATCTAGTATTCTAAATCTGAAGCCAGATTCAGTTCAGATTCTGAAAACCATAAAATGATATATTGGATGATTTTTATCGCAGAATACAAGATTATCGGTTGCGCTATGTTTTGGAATAATAGTGCGCACGTCCGCTCCGCGACTCGCCCAATACTTTTCAAAATTAATAGCCTTGACCGATAAATCTTGATCCTACTCAAATCATCAAATATATATCAAATTTCAGGAGGACATTCGGCCTGATGATGCAAGCCTGAGGATAAGCTGCGATTACTGTAGCCATACAAAAAATGTAAGTCCAGTTGACCAGATTTAGAACCAATTATTTGTTTATGATTGAATATTATTAAGCCCTAGACATCAGCCAATATTTGTTTATACTATGGAGAATTCATGGACAGGAAATACGACCAGTTAAAATAAATGCAATTTGAATATACACTTGTTTTTGTTGTCTACTCGTGGTTTCACATCTCATCATCACCAGTATCCAAGTTCGGACTTTACCTATTTATGAACTTGGGCATTAACAAGGCATTGGTGCACATTTGTCACACATTCAAAAACAAACAAAATCTGAAATGCGGGGCCCCGGGGAGGGTGGAAGCAAATAACGTATCATATTCAGCCCAAATTTAGAGGCCTGAACTGTACAAACATCAAAATCAGCAAATACAAGCCCGCCATGGTTCCAGAAGTAAACAATTCATAACATGCCAAAAAATATGGCCATGAGATCCTAGACTTCCGCCTTAAGACGGAACTGTGAAACACTTAAGAATCGATTTAGCCTCAAATTAAACGCTGCCTTACCCAAAAAACGATTTAACATCAATGACATAAGAATTGTTATGAAACGTTGGAAGAATCATATTGGATCAATGGTAATATTTGACATTGACATCCGCAAGTGTGTAGTCGGAGCTGAGGTATGGTCAAGTTATGGCCTTCTGACCGTAAAGTTGAGTATATATTAATGTTTTTGACGGAAAATGATAAATTAGGGTGTGTAGAATTAGAATTAGGCACTGTGAACACTGTCAGGGAATCACACCAACTCGGTTAGACAGAGACTGCGCTCTCGCCGACCATTCTGCCGACACGCTGCTAAACTCCCAGTTCCCTTTCAAATCTTAACAAACAGGGATAGCTGCCTGGCTAGATACCCCAAGACAGATCAACTCTCTGTTTACACTAAGACAGAATACACATGCAGCAATCTCCCACGCAGGAATGGGTCACCTTAAACCGAATTCGCAAGGAGTCGGTCGCTTCAATAGCCACATATGCACCGATGGGCTGCGGCCATCGCCAGCATGACAATGGGTTCCATCACAGAATGCGGATCACATTCTCAATGATAGTGCCACCTACCTTTCGTCAAACGGTGGATACAGATAACTCAAACCCCAACCAAAACATGAGTTGGCTCCAACCGCCTTACAACATATTAGCTGCTGCTCATACGCAAACAAGAGAATAGAATCTGCAGGGGCCATCTGAGGCATTCTGGGCGTTGTGAGAAATCCAAGATGGCTCCAGCCATAAATGATGAATCATTTATTCAACATATATTTCAAACTATGTAACTACATGAGACGTGTGATCACAGAGTCCTGCTTTAGAGGAGCTAGTCGTGATGCATCACACTTTAGCTGATGTAATGAACAACCTTCATTTATTCATGTAAATGCTCGCTCTCTTTTGCCCAAAATAACTGAAATCCGGACTTTAACCCTCTAAAACAAAAAGAAGCACAACAATTTCAATTAGTGATGAAACATGGTTAGACGACTCGGTTACCGATTCTGAAATTTTAAAGTAATGATTATTGTATTTTACGAAATGACGAAACAGAGAAGGGGGCGGTGGTATGTACATATGTAAGGAACGACCCCTTGCTGTCTTACCAAGAAATGATTTGCATTCTGATGATTGTGAAGCCATATTGGCTTGATATTTTATGCCAAAAACCAAGCCTATTACGGTTGGCACAGTATATGTCAACTGAACAGTCAAATTTTTTACATCATTTAAAAGGTTATCCACAATATTAGGTCTGACACTGAATCTAATATTATGGGTGACTTCAATATTGGCCCTTCAAAAAAAAAAGGAGTACCCTTTTAATAGTTATGTTGCTCATTAGATCTACTTTGATCTAAAACAGCTTATAACTACTCCTACCCGTGTTACCGATACCTCTTCCAACAGTATTGATCACTTATCTGTAAATCCCGATAGTAAAATTGCCAATCTGGGGTAATCTGTACTGGTTTCAGTGATCATTTTACTAGTTTGTGTTGTACCAGAAAAAACTATCAAAGGGTCAAGTGCTAACACATAAAACCATCAAAATTCGGTCCCTTAAAAAATACAGCCCTGAGGCTCTTCTCGACCGCCTTTCTAAGATTGACTGGACTGAAGTGTGCAACTTACAAAATGTCGAAGAAGCCTGGTCAAAATTTAGGAATTGGTCAAATGAAGTTATTGAATACCATTGCACCTAGAAAAGAGGTATGGTTAAAACAGAGAAACCGAACCCTGGACCCAGCGATATCTTAAATGATATAAAGAAAAGGGACACATTCTTTTATACATTTAATAGGATATAATCAAAAAAACTCTGTATAAAGAGTACGTAGTTAAGAAATAAGATTTCAAGAGATGTTCGTAGAGCAAATCCGAAAATACTATCTGAACAAGATTGATGAAACCAAAGACATCCAAAGAAACTTTGGCAGCATCTTAAGGGATTTTTGGGATACAAATCAAGGGATACAGAGGGCAGCCAATTAGGTGTTTTGGAGATAGGTGGGGTTTATTTTATGATCCTTTAAAAATTGCTAATTCTTCAAACAGTTTCTTTATGGGTAGCATCTGCTTTAGTAAATAAACTTCCTTCCCCAAGTGTAAAATTGTTCACAACTGATTCTGCTGGTTTTAGAAAATTTTACCAAGACAAAAATATTCACATACCTTTAAATTAGACTGTGTGAGTGAGGAATTGTGAAACGAACTCCTTCACCCTCAATGCCGAACCAAGTACTGGCCTGGACAACATACCATCAAGGTTTTTGAGGGATGGTGCTTCCATTCTGAAGAGCCCTTACCCATATGTATAAATACATCCATTACCAGCAACATTGTTCCGAATGACATTGCAAAATGCAATTATTATTACTCCTATTTTTAAGGAAAGCTAAAAAAAAAAAATGATGTAAGCAATTTTTATATACAGACCTCTTTGTGAGCATTTTGAGTGCTATATATCAAAAAATTTGTAGAAAAAGCCTGTTTTTGTTCAATTTGAACATTTTTTGGACTAGTAATAATATTTGGTATGAAACCCCAATCAGGATTCAGGAGCAACTACTCAACTGAATCATGTCTCATTCACTTAATGGACCATTTAAAAACTCAATCGTCTAGAGGTTTATTCACTGGCATGGTCATGCTTAACCTTCAAAAAGCATTTGACAAAAACCACTCATTCTATGTGAAAAATAAGTGCAATGGGAGTTGAATCAGTTGAATGGTTTCGCTCATACCTTTCAACAGGCAACAGGTGTTTGCATAATAATGTATGTCAAGTACAAGGAATAATTTCTTGCGGTGTGCCCCCGGGCAGTATCCTGGGGCCACTTTTATTCTCTGTTATATTAATGAATGATTGTAAGTATTGAATCAGATGTAAGCTGCTTTTATATGCTGACGGCAGTGCTATACTTTTTTCTCATAGGGACCCAGAATCTCATTTTCAAATAAATTGGCCATTCTTGAATCTGTAGTAATGGACTGGGACAAAAATTGTCATTAACATATTGGTAAAACAGAATGAATGATTTTTGGATCAAAAAGGAGAATTAAAAGGTTGATAATTTTAAGGTTGACTGTCTAGGTCAGACTATCAAAGGGAAAGATTCTGTCAAATATCTGGGTGTTGTCAACATTGACCAATAGGGTGTCCGGGGACGCTATTGCCAATAACATCATTAAAGGCTAATTCAGGATGAAATTTATGTATCGCAAAGGCAATGGCCTTAACCAAAGTAGTCGTAAAATTCTTTGCTCAGAACTTATTCAATGTCACTTTGATTACGATGTTCTCTTGGTATTCAGGTCTAACAGAAAAATCTTAAACATAAATTACAAATCACAACAAAACAAATGATTTCGTTTTGTTTTTTAAAGGTTGGGCCCGTATACACATTGGTCCAGAGGGAGCTTTCAAGTCTCAATTATTTGAATACTAAGAATAGGTTTAACCTTTTACAACTATGCCATGTTCAAATAAATGTTTATGAAAATGGTGCTCCTACTTAAGAGAAAATTTTGTGAAAATGTTGATATCCATCAGTTTTACCGCACAAGAGGGAGTCTTTCAATTTATTGTGCCGAAAATTAAAAGTTCTGCTTCCACAACATTTGACTTTAGTGCAATAAGGGAGGGAATTGCTTCCTGACACCATCAAAGGTATTCACAACTTTTGGAAATTTAAAGGTGCTAAGAAGGTGATCATTTTGAAAATGGTAGTTTCCAATGGGGTCTTCCCTTTCAATTGAGTTTAATTTTTTTCCCCCTTTTTTTTTTTTGTTTATCTTTTTTCCTCTATCAGGTTTGAATTATACCCCATTTTTGGCCTCCATTTGTCATTTGTCTCTCTGAAAACGCCCAATTGGAAATAAGCCTGTAATATTGGCTTCCATTGGTTATCCTGGTTCCAATTTTATATGTTTCTTCTCACTTACTGTTAAATGCCTCATATTATTATTATGATATGTTTGATCACTACATATCTGTACATTTATAATATTTTTACTGATTTAATTATATTTTTTCTATTGATAATTGTAGTATGTTATATGTGGTGAGGAAACCAAATAAAATGTCAATCAATCAATCAAACCTTTGGGGTTATCGTTATCCATTCCGCCCCACGTCTGGTAAAAGAGGTGGTGGCATCCTACGTCATCCTCCATGATGGTGTTGTGATCCCACGAGAAACAATATAGTAATCCATTCCTTTGAATGTTTTGGAACTCTCAATAGAATTGGTAGACATTATCTATGAGATTGATCTCCCAGATAGAACTGCAATGGTGGTCCAATACTGGACCAAATTATATTTATTGGCACTATTCGGTTTACAATATTGGATAAATTTTGCTCATTGGCCCAATATTGGCCAAATATTGATTCAAATATTGGTTATATATTGGATCAGTGTTGGGCCCAAGCTGCCCTGTTTCTTTTTGTTCTCTACATTGGACCAACGGACCAATGATTGGAACAATGTGATCGGGTAGTGCAAAGATGCCCTATGTTCTGTTACAACAATTATTTTAAGGCATTTATTTTTCCAGCGCTATTTTAAATCCCCCCCCCCCCCCCCCCAGTATTAGATAATTGCGAGCTACTCACCTAGTTAATATTTTTTAATGAAAACTGGTATAATATAGTATACTGTCATGAAATAATGTGCTCTGTTTAAAACACCCCATTGTTGAGACTATTAGGTGTATTCCTAGATGTATTGACTGAGTTCTCGCCACATGCTATTTTTAAGCAATCAAATGCTTTTAAGTTATAGGGCCAATGTTATAGCAATAATGGGCTTTATATTGGCTGCTTGTCTTGTTGTCAATCTTCTCACCAATATAGGGCACATGTTAGATCTTGTCATCAAAAGGAATACAATAACTGTATCATGGGGGACCCTGCATGTAGTTAAAATCTTCATTCAGATCGTGCTGTTGTCAGATTCAATGTAATCTTAATCGCCCTCCGACGCCGAATTCAGATAACGTGTGCAAGATCCGTGAAATAACTTTGATTTGTCCCGTATTGTCAAGCCATTTAATGATTTGGATTCTTGGTCAATAATGAGAATACGTCTCGTGGTGATTCCTAGATCAGCTGCCCCCGAAATAATCGCAAATCGTTTATAGACCAAATTCACCATGCTACAGTGAAGACTTCCATTACTAAAACGTGGTAGACGTGCTGTGAGGCGTAAATGGAGGAAGTCTGGTCTGTCCACAAGCAAATTCTGACGGAAAAAAGTGAAAAAGAGTACAAAACTGCTCTTGAAACTGCTCTAAAATAAAAAGGTATACACCAAGCACGGAACATGGTAGTGATAAACAGCTTTCCCGCATCAGTGGACAAGCTCTTGCCCATAGGCCCATGCAAGTGCTGCCTGACATCAATCTATACAGTGCTTGTCAGGAGTTGTCAAAATTGATCAGAAGATCCGTGGTCTTCGCTTGGCTTTGGACAAGGCTCGTACGTCTACAAACTATGCCTTGGTTCCAGAAAAGACATGCAGTAGTTCATTCAATCCTTGTTTCCGCTCTCTGAAGAAGGTACCTTCGGAAAGTCGTACATGCGCTAAAATGAAAGTCGTGTTCCCTCGACCCTCTACCTGCTTGCTTGATGAAAGACACTCTAGACTCTCTCCTACCATTAATTACTGACTATGTCACAGGTTCTTCTCAGGACTCGGGTACCTTTCCATCAGCCTTGAAGTCCGCTCTGTGACTCAAATCCTGAAAAAAAAAACATATAGACCCAAATATCATGAAAAAAGACAGGCCTATATCTAACTTGGCCTTTATGGGGTTACAGACAATAGAGACGTTGTGCTATGAAGCAATTTGTTGATTATTTAGACAGAAAACAACTATTGCACTCTCGTCTGCTTATAGACAATATTACAGCATAGAAACTCCACTTACCCGTGTGACAAGACTTGCTCATTGATTTAGACCAGATATTTATTCTCTTAGATTAACAGCAGCATTCGTACACCATAGATATGCGTTTTTATTGATCGTCTGCGTGATGACTATGGTGTTGAGGGCTCTGCCCTATCTTGGTTCGCATCCTCCTATCTTGAAACACATGTACTCAAAGGATTGTATTGGTGACATTAGCAGTGATCCTGTCCAGCTTGATTATGGTATGCCTCAGGGTTCAGTAAGTGGTCCAATTAATTTGGTCATCTACCGGCACCCTGGAGGATATCATAAAGGCTCAGAGTGTCTCATGTATAAACATATGCGGATGAGACACAGTTGTAAATCCAGTCTCCAATTGCTGCAAGTCACAAATGACAGTAAGATCAAGTCAAAGTGTATATAAGAATTATGAACATGGGATGGAGAGTAACTTCCTTGTCTTAAATGACAATAAGACTGAGGTCATACATTTCACATCTCGTTTCTCCATATCATATCAAAATCCTCCATCAATGCTGGTAATTTCATCGTTGAGACAGCATCATGTGTTCGTGACCTGGGAGCTATCTTGATAAGCATGTCTTAATTGTATGGATCAACATGTTAATGAGCAATATGACTTTAGCGCTACCTTTGCTCTAGGAAGGATGGCCAATTGCGCAATCAAAATCAACGGCAGACTCTATTCAGGCTTTTTGTTTTCATAGCAGGCTCGACAACTGCAACAGAAAGCCATTCAAAAACTTCAAAATACAAAAACATGGCTGCGGGGTATCCTCTCACCACCAGAAATATAACCACATCACCCTGTTTGCGTGACCCAGCTCAATGCCCTTTTTATCTTCTTGTTCATGATTTGCCCAACTTGTTGTTGTAGTTTAATTAGTCTTTAATAAACTGACTTGTTTGTATTCTTTAGGCGCATCGAGACAATCTTATTGTGTTTTGCGCTTAGAATTTGGTTTATTATTATTATTATATTATTATTATATTATTTTCTTTTTGGGAAGAGTGTGTGTGTGTACTGGGGATTGATTTGAAGCCAAAAAAAAGTTATGTTTTTTATTCAACTATGAATAATTGCAAAAAACACTCCCTCCACTTATTTCATATGAAGAAACGACCGATTTCAAACCAAAGTATGTCCCTTAAGCAACGGTGAAGTGTTTCTATTTCTTTGTGGACGGGTACAGTGGTGTATGTGTACTGGGGATTTGATTGAAGCCAAAAAGAAGAAAGAAAAAAAGTTATGGATTTGTTTTTCACTATGAATTTTTGCAAAACAAAAACTCCCTTAATTACTTTCATAGGAGAAAAACGAGTGATTTCAAACAATTTACTTCCCTTAAGTAAGTGAAGTCTTGCTAGTGACTTGGTGGGAAAGAGTGTTGGTACTGGGGATTGATTTGAAGCAAAAGAAAAACAATTTTGATCTTATCATCTCAGTGGTTAAAAATCCGGCGAATGTCCATTAGCGTGAATGTCAGTCTAGCCGAAGATTCGGCTAGTCGAATATCCAATATCTGCTAACTGTACCTCTGCTGGGAATGGGAGACTAATTTCCAGTTTGTTTGTAAACAGCAATAACAATATTATATTACATGCAAATAAGTGATGAACTTCTTGCATATTTCCATCGGGTGATCTTGTAATGAGATTTAATTCCCGACTAGGCGTTGTTGCCATTACAAAATATGGTGTCCATGCAGTCAACGTACTCTACAGAATCGCTTACTGGAAACTAGCTCAGTTCTACAATGGTCGGTTAATGATAGTATACAAATAATTTAATTATCATGAGGGATCTTGTGGAATCTATTGCCCCCGAGGTGAACTGAAGGGCGTGGGGTACTATTTTCCCGACCGTGCTGATTATACGTGAACTTAAACATTACAAGCGGTAAGCGTAACAAATAGTATAGAGTTTGACAATATCATAGGCAACGTCAACTGTCATAGAAATAATTGCGCTCTAAAAAGTAGCATGAGGAACAAGATTAAAGTGAAATAGAGCTATCCCTCAAAAATAGTCGCCGATCCCTCCCGATAGGCCGTTTTTGTATTTGAAATGTGAAACTATGTTTTAATCATGTGACCAATTTTTAACCAATCAATGACAATATATTATTAATGAAGGATGAAAGGGCTAAATGGCATGGGTTGGGCCGGGATGTCAAATCCGTCATGCGGTAATCTCTTAATACAAGGTTTGGCCCATTTTGATGACCAAATAACAAATTAGTTGTGTATGGTGCATTGATATAAGAATGCATATTCACCTAATGCGTGTGATAAGGAATGTATTTTCCAGTGTCAGGTAAGTATGTACAAATAACACGTTCAATAAAAAAATTACTGGTGTTATAAATTGTATGACGTACCCTGAACTTGATCCAAGTATTTGTTTCATTATTAGACTAAAAAAAGGTTATAGTTTGTCTAGGCGTTCTATACTTTTATTTACATGGCTATAGCCCGTAAAAGGTTCAAGGTCACCTTGAACGCTTACCCAGTGCTTCGATGTTGTTGAAACTGGCGTCAAACATGTTCGTCTTGCTTATGTTACAATGTTTGACATTGTTTGCGCAATTAGTGGGCAAAATGTAACAAGGGTCTACATGACTCAAAAAGTTACAGAGCTGCTTTTACAGAGGGGGGGGCTCTGTTACCAACGAATTAAATTTCTCCATTTTCTGCTTCGGTATGGCCAGAGGTTTCCCTGAGGGTAAACCATTTCTGGTTAAGACTACCCTTTAAACTTTCAGAAAAACTCTTCAAGCTTGTTCTCCATAACTTCGAGACTGGATTCTCATTTATAACCCTACATCACAGATTTTGAGGTGTGAATGCTTGTAGAATCTTGCAAACCATGTTTTTCCACTTAGTGTTCATGATTTATCAAAATCTAGGGTTACATTTTCGGTTCATCTTGGTATATTTGGTGAGGGAAGTTTATACAGGTATTAAAAATTAAAAAACTGCGTTCTAATTCATTGTTTTCAAAGCTATACCAACTTATTAGTTAAGGAGAAGTAAAAAGTAGAGTTTCCAACCTACATTTAGTTTCAGTATTAAAGGTTAAAGACAGTTCAATATCATCCTGGGAAATTTCTTTTAGAGTGCTCCAATTTTGATGAAACTATCCCAAACTGTTTTGCATGGTCATATCATATAACATGTCTGCATTTCTTTGTTCATCATTTGATATTTCAATATAGGTACAAATTAGTGGCTTCCATAGCAGTGGCGTAAACAGCTCTTTCTGAACATGTGGGCAAAGGGGTGGGGTGGGCACATGCATTTTCAGGGGGCAAGTATATGGTGGGTTAGCGCATTTTCTGGAAAGCACTAATTCCACAGGAGGGCAAGGGGGGACAAGATAGCCATGTAGAGAAAATTGTTATATGTTTACATCTATAAATTGTGTGACTGAATTATAAAAGGAGTACAGGGGCTATATTTTCTGGCCGTATGTGACTCGGTGGAAATTTTGAAAATAATCTGAAAAATCTTAAACATTTACTTCAAGGACACGTTTTATCATTTATCTATTAGATGTAACCCAGGGATAGGGCAAATTATAATTTCTTAACATGAAAAAAAAGTTGGAATAGATTTTAGTACAATTAAACCAACTTCATATTACCCCCCCCCACACACACACACACACACAAACACACACACAACCCCTCTTGCCCTCTGCATATATACCAAGATGACCCCCTAATAATGTAAACCATGTTTTTCATAAATATATGGCGCATTAGGTGGAAAAAATAATGGTCGCCAAAAATTTCTATTCAACCACCTATTCTAAATTTAGGGCCTGCACTATTTATTGATCCGGTGAGGGTACCCGTTTTTCCACATCTCCTCAGCCAACTGAACATCCGGACGTACGGAGCTTCGGTTTGATAAAAATATCGCATATCATAAATGCATTTCTATTTAAACTAACACAACGACTTATTTCCCCAGTCTATAGTTACTTATTAAGTTGGAATGAGTAACAATGCAAGATTTAAAGCAGAACATCTGTGTCAATGGCTTAAACATATTAGTTTCGAATATTTGACCTCTCTGAATGATTGTCATGAAGTTAAAGTTAAGTACGATTTAGTGTGAACAGCCATAATCCGGAGGATCCTTAGTTAAGTTCAATCACCAGAGTTTCAAAACGAATGGTCATCCCACCTGAAGAAGTCACAAGTTTCAGCAACGACAAGTCCAAATTCACATAGCGTAAAGTAATAGCAGCGGTAAAAAGCGAACCCGATCCTATTTGCTTTGACTTTTCGTCGGCTAAAAGACCTACAAAAAGATGGCTGAAAACGCAGGACCTGAGGATGTTCACATACAGGTAAAGCTGAGTTTCTAACACAGCTGGCTTTGATTTAGAATTGCATGAAGTATCAAAAGGGGACATCTGTTCCCAAGCAGTAAATCCTTTGCCCCTGTTGAAGTTATGACGACAGAAAAGGCTACGATAAGTTGGATGGGTACGGCTAAACAGGCTGTCTCGGTAGCTTTTGCCCGAACAAAACAGGGGTGCTCTATGCGGGATTGTTTTTTGTGTGCCGCCAGCTATAGCTGGCAGGACCACTTAGCAATCGTTGTGCGTGTGTATGTACTGTGTGTATGTGTGTGTGTGGTGCTTTGATGGTGTGTGTTCAAATTAATTAAGTTTTTTCATGGTGCGCCCCACAGCTTATATTCTTTCATAGTGAACACACTATAAAAACAAAAAACCAAAGTTTTTTGTTTTTAAATTCAGACAGGCAATTCACCCCACTCCAAGAGAGCGAAAATCACTGGGAAATAGTGAAAGTAATCTAGAAGAGTTTCGCTCGTTTTGAGTGAGGTTTGACTCCTACATTTAAGATATAAAAAAAACACATATTTAGAACTACACGCTAAAAAATCTATTTTTAAAAGCTCTGTGTGTGGGCACTGAGACAAAGGATTTTTCCATTATAGAAGATATCCAATTTAGAAGATATGACAACGGTTCATTATTTTCTCAATTCATACATTATAGCTTCATTTCTGTACTAAGATATTGAGCTACATGCTGGTGAAACCCACCAAACCAAAAATTGGATAAACACTGCGTATTGCTTGTTGCTCGAGAAATTAGACAAATCAATGTATTCAAACTGAATGTTAACTTCTTCGTGAATTAGACACATCAACATTTCAGCGCGTCATTCATTGGTCTAATTTCACTTCAAAAAATGATACCTATTGTTATAACTTATAATTTCGTAACTTATCCAATGTCCAAATGATGCCAAAAAGGTACATGGAAGGATATTTTACCATAATAATCGCCCCTCCAAAGCAAACGTGCCTGGATGTTATAGAGACTTTGAATGGCATAGATGTTCCACTTCAATGATGTGTAGCTTCTAACAAAAGGTGCTCGTTCTCGTACCAATCGTCGTTCAAAACAAACGCCATTACCATATTTTATTGGGACGGGCTGTTTTAAAGTTAAGGTAATCCGTATGGCCCGTATTCCAAAAAGATGTTTAACAATCGTTTAACTAAACAATCGTTTATCTTTGAAGTAGTGAGGTGGATAAGTAAGAATTCATTAAAAATATGAAAAGGTTATATTTTTTTCAAAGTAATATAGACGTGTTAGTTTGTTAGTACAGAACGTTATAAATTTCTATTGGTATAATATGACAAATTTAATGCTTTTACCGTAGTTTAAAAAAATATCCACTATCTACCTCACTATTTGAGCGATAAACGTTCGTTTAACTAAGCAGTTGTTAAACACCTTTTGGAATACGGGCTTATGTGTTTAAAAATACAGGTCTTCCACTTTATTAATGCGCAGCTTCTGACAAAAGGTGTTCGTTCCCATAGTAATCGTTATTCAAATCAAATGAAGTACTTGTATTGCTGTTTGAAACATATTCATCCCATGTGTATGTTCTTCCAAAAATAGTAAACAGAGTTTTATACTCGTAGCAAGGATTAATATTAATTACTTGTACAGAACGTGCGAGGTCTCTGTTGTCAAAGCTATGTGACATCTGATTTTCAAAACGTATTTCCGAATACGTGTACTTTTTTAAAAAGTTACTCTAAAAATTAAAACAAACACTTTATTCTAATAAAAGGCCAATCAACAGGTCTATTTGCAAATGTAAATGTAGTGGGGTGAATATTCTAGAGAAAAGTACGCAATGAGTTGTATTTGTTATAATGGGTATATACGTAGGCTGTGCATCGTACAGTAGAATAGAAGATCGGCTTTTCTACTTCAGGATATGTGGTTTGGGCGATATTCAATACATTTGCGTACACGTGTGTAATCTGTGTATTTGTGTAATCTGTGTAATGTGTGTAATTCTCTAGAAAAGAAAACATGACCGTATTACACCTTTGCTTTTTGAGCTTCACTGGCTACCCGTGGAGTTTCGCATAAAATTGGCCGTTTTTGCCTTCAAGCATTTTGAAGGTACCTTGCCGTTATATTTGTCATCTGTGCTTTGCACTTACCAACCATCACGTTCGCTCATCATCTGAAAAGTTATTGGAACTTCCACGGGTCAACCTTAAATCAGCTGGTGAACGCTCATTTCATTTTGCTGCTTCAGCTGTTTGGAATTCACTTCCAAACAGTATTCGTAGTATCCCCAAGCTCCAAGACTTCAAACGTCAACTTAAAACTCACCTTTTTCGTCAAGCTTTTCATGGCTCATAGCTGTTTTGTTTGATTTGTATGTGTTGTCTGTTATGGCGCTCTGAGTTCTCTTAAAGATTTTGCGCCTTATAAGAACTATTCATTATTATTATTATTATTATTATCTCACTTCTAGAGACACCACCAGGCTGCAATTACGAAACACAGTCCAGAAGAAAGCACTTACGATTGTGGATGGTTTTCCTGGAGACCTAGGCTTCTCAGCATTTGCAACACAAGTCGCTGGCTTCTCCTCTGTCTCAGTGGTTTAACGTTTTTCGTCAATCTCAGTGTCAATGGGTTCACTAACGTATCCATCACAAGCATTGAAAGGCGCTTTGGGTTTTCTAGCTCAGAGACCGCTCTCATACCAGTCATGTATGAGATATTTTCATCTGTTCTTATCATATTCATTGGATATTTCTTTGCTCATGGCAACAAGCCCAGGTGGATTGCCTCTGGAGGAGTCTTTGTAGCTATTGGTTGCGCTGTCTATGCCCTTCCTCACTTCTTGACTGGTACGTATTTCTATCGCAACGAAAGTGGGGACAACACAACGAACTTACGCTTATGTCCAAATGAAGATATAACTTCGACTTCAGTAGACGAACGACTCTTCACGGGAGGCAATCAATACGGCACTTTCGCAAGTACCTCTCCTTTTTCTTCCTAGGGCAGATCTTGCTAGGTATGGCAACGCTCCGCAATGCACTTAAGAGTTTCTTGATGATAGCGTTAAGGCCAAGAACATTGGCATGTACTTAGGTAAGTATGGGATCATTTCTAACAAATATGTCCTGGTATAAGAATGTCAACGTTATATTTTTCGTGGCACCTACTCGTTTTTGTTCACGATCTCAGTCGTTGTGCAGGTCCCAGGTTCGCTTAGGCCCCCAGCCGGACTAGGGCATGACCGGTGGGGAGGCAAGGGGCGAAAATAATGTGTTTTTGAGGCAAATTTGCCATTAGTACTCGTTTGGACCCGTCGGTACCATCTGAAGCCCTATATTACGCTACGAAATCTCAAATTTTATTTATTTTAGACCCCCCCCCTGGGGTGTGCTCGCTCCCTCCGCACCCTTGGATACGCCCACTTCTATGTTGTTTTTAAATAATTTTGTCATATCTAAAATCAAAGCAAATTTAATATAGACGTTATGCCCAAAGTGATAACAAACACGACAGTTTGTAAAGGTGTAAAATTTTAAACTAAACCCTTAATATCAACTCATCTATTTTCTTGCGAAGTATTCTCCATTCTTCAACAAAAAGTTTAGTATGATTACCTTCCTGAAATTTTCTGGTTTTTTCTCCATAGTATCTACGGGGCTATTCTCACCCTTTTCGTCTGCTGTGGGATTTAGTGGGCTGCAGAAGAGCCCGAAAAACCCTCTATTTTTCGAGTAACCGTGACCTAATTTGAACAAAGTGCTCAATATCAAATGAAGCCTGAAATCTCAGGAATCCGAAACTGCATGTGCAAAAAATATAAACGTGTACAGGTTGAGTTATGAGGTTGGAAAGGCCCCCCTATGCCACTCACCAATAAATGATATTGACACTGGTATGCATCTACTATAATGTACAACTTCCAATGCTTTACATTATAAGCACGTGTTCGGATATGTACCTATCATGATTATGTAGTTATCACAGTTTATTAGCTTCATATATAAAATAATTCCAAAGTAATGTAAATCACGGGGGGGGGGGTAGAGTCCACCCCATGGGGGGTGGGTTCTTGGAGTGAAACGTCTATATGGGGCTCATTGTGGTAAAGTTTTGAATAGGATTTAAGTAACTCATATCAATGTTAGAATAGTATCATATTTCCTCTCATTTTATTGAACTTACGTGCAGAAGCTAACAACCGGGTTGGGGGGGAGTTGCTTGCCTGACAAACAGATGGTCGATGAGACCTTTTAACTTGCATGAACTAACCCAGTAATATCCTTAATTTGCGAAGGTGACTTCAATATGACTTCAAAGTAAACCTATGGGGAATTCACTTGTTACTTTTTTTTTTTGGCACCACTGAATAGAAGATTTAAACCCTCGTCTTAACAAGCCCTTTTTTTGGTAACAGTGTTTACCAGGGGGGGGTGGTATCGAGATTTGTTATAAAGCACCCGATGCTTATGATTTGATACAAATGGATACTATGGTCCTCCTCTTCATTGATACCAAAATAGTACCACCATACCTATTATGGCGT